>CAUYRT010087517.1:0-65409 GCA_963574885.1 Lepilemur ruficaudatus | reverse complement strand
TATTTAAGTAAAAAACTAGCACAGAGGTGAAGAAACTAACATAATATCAATAAATGAATTCTTCTCAAAAGCAAATTTGAACAAATACCACTTTACTATATACATATTACCTCCTTATCAAAATTATGCCAAGGATAGTTTTAAAAACTGTTCAAGATCTTTTCACAGAGTCCAGTTCAAGTCATCTGAACTGTAGTGTACAACTCCACATCCTCTCTAGTGCACTGCCATAATGTGCACTGGTCTCATGAAACTCACAAAAGAAGATATTTTGGACAAACCACAGTTTTCAGATATTTCCTACCAATATTTTCAGGTATTTCCTCAGCACATTGAAATAGACTGAATACAAGGGAAAATGTAAATAATTTAAAATTTGGGAAGAGCTCTTAAATTATATTGCACATAAGCAATAGAATTTAAGAGTTCTACTGAACATTTGTAGACCTGTCCTCAATGCTGAGTTACTCTCTATTATATGAAATAAAAGTTAATTTATTAACAAAGATATAATCTTACACTATCCCACAAAGACTTTTTTCTCCAGAGGAAACTTTGAAATACAGGAAAGAAAAGTATAACTTTTAGTTAATATGACAAATGGCAGAGTGACATTCTAACCAAGCATAGCTGTGATTAATGTATGTGCAAACAGCCATTCGATAGAAAAATCTCCAGTATCAAATAGAAATTCTGACCAAATCAGAGGTTGTTATGACAGGTCCTCATTATTTTCACAACCCAGGAATACTTTATCCAGTTGAAATCTCAGTGGTTCAGCCATGCCTACTGGTGGCAAAACAAGGACAAATACCCCGGAACATAATATTTACACTGTAATGGGCGCCTTCTCTAAAAATGGCCTCCCTGAGCCCTGACAGCTTTATCTGCATTACATAATCAAGCAAATCATGGTTAGTTGAACTAAGGATGGATGCTTAATCCAATTAACATAATCAGATTTCTTGCACTGAAAATTTGAATTGAAATTAAGTAACTAGTCAGAAACATGCAAACCTGGGGCCTCTGGAGTATCTCAGAAAATGCATCAGTTAGAGGATGGAGGAGTAGAAAAGTAAAAAAGGAAGGTAGTGGCTTCGCAGTTTTTCCAGCTCCTTTGTTTGAGGCCCTGCTGCATTTCTGCTCTTGTGATATGTTCCTGTCTCCTTACAGTAAATTCCTCCATGTTGCTTACTTGTCCTTGAGTTGACTTGTTACCTAAAACCCAGAGCCTTAAATAATCATACACCTGTAAATTAGTCATTCTTGTATGTTTAATCACTTCCATGGATACAGCTTATCTCCAAAGCATAACTCCCTGAGAGCAAAGACTATTTGTTATACCCCTTTGCACTCACATCCCCAACATGTAATACCTTGAATATAGTAAGCAGACTTTAAATATGTGCTCATGCATTGTGGCTCTATGTTAACATCTTTTTTTACTTTTTATTCAGAAATGTTGTTAATTGCATTATCACGGAAGTATATAATTATGATCCATTGCATAACCTACATACAAGCACATATGTTGTTTTTGGAATGTTTTCTCAGTATTTACAAACACCAGGAATTAACCTCCTGGCTCTGTTTTCCAACTTTTAGATGACAGATTGTGTTACATGCTGTTCCTTTTATTACTCCTGCGACTAGACCAAAGTTGAGCAAACTAAGGAAACTGAAGAGCAGTGCTTTGAAAAGTAGACACATGGTTAAATGAGTTTCCACAGTGGGGTGGTCAGAGCCCATCCCCCTGGGAAAGTAGTTCATGTAACCAGGCCAGAAATTTCAACTAAGTGACACTATTACTGAAGAGCATATGGTGGGAAAGGAAAGGGCTAGCTTTAGGGAACTTCCACCTTTCTTAACGTGTCTTTCCAGCCATAACCATCATCCCTCCTTTCAGAATGGCCTCTGTGGGCCATTTGGAATGGACCCCTGACAACTGTATGTGTGCCATTAACCTCAAAGTGACCAGTAGCAGTTCCTTTGCTTCTTCATTTGAGGTCCTCATGTTCATACCTTCCTGTTCCCCATAGCACAAGAGTCAAGGTCAATGTTCTTATGACTTCACCCTTAGATCACAGCAAAAGTCTCCTAGCAGCACTCTTCAGTTTATCTCATTTCTTTTCAATTTGTCCCCCATAATACTACCAGTTCAAAAGTCATGCGTTTCTATATCTCTCCTTTATTCAACAATCAATATGGCTCTCAGAAGCCAAAATGGAACCCATTTACCCATTCGACCTTCTTTCCTACTACTGTTCATTCATCCACTCAATAATGTGCATCAATCACCTTCTAGGAGCAGGCATTGTGCTAAGACCTAGGTTCCTAGTGAGAAATATGTACAAGTAAGTAGGATATAATATTGTGGCACAACGTGGTATAATAGAGATAAGTATATGGTGCTAAGAAAGCAAACAGAGGCAAACCAAACCCTGTCTGGATGGCTTTATCAGAAAAGCTTTCTTGGAAAAAATGACATCAAAAAACAGAATCTAAAGGTCAAGCAGTCATTAGGAAGGCTATAATGAGCAGAAGAGATGTGTGCATGGGCCAGTAAGCAGGTGCATGGTAACAGTGGAGATGAAGCAGATGAAGATAGGTAGAATCAACAGCACTTGGTAACAGATTGGATGTGGGAGTTGAGGGAAGAGGGAGGTAACAAAAATGACTACCAGATATCTAGCAGGAGTGATTTCATAGACAGTAGTATCTTATAATGAAGTAGAGAAAAGCCTTTGATAAGAAGATCATAAAGTCTAAAGAAAACTTGTGTTCAATATGGCTTCTTGAGCACAGGTAGAACATTTTCAAAGTTGAGCTCTTGAGAAGGATGGATCAATATATTTCTAGAAAGGCTATACACCAAATAGTTAACAGTTGCTAATTTAGTTTGATGCTATTTTTATTTATCTATATTTTCTAAATGTTGTGGTATGAAAACATTACTTTATAACATGAAAAACATAAGGATATTTGAAACTAAGTATTATAAAGAATTTTAAACATGTACATCCATATGCTATAATAAATGAAAGGGTGAGGCAAGATTGCAGCAAAATATAATAATTTTTACATTTTTCTGGGACCAATATGATCCCTATTTCTTCTTTAAAAAGAATTGCATATTTGTAAAAATACAAATGAGGTAGCACCATCTGGTATTCAGATTGAACTCATTTGGTAAGTGTGGCAAAGGAATATTTCAAGGCTCACAACATCTACTCATATGATGTTCCCTACGGTGTTAACTTTCTCCACATTAGAGAAAGCAGTAAGCAAGACTGATGCTAATGGCCTAACATAGCTCATCAATAGTGCCGAGAAATAAAGGCGAAGTTATTTCTCATAAAGATCATGAGCTTAATTATTCAAATTTGAGCTTTATTTCTGCCTCAGGCTTTCTGACTCATATTAGTCAAGTTATTTTACCATTACAGACATGTGTGGGGTCTTATTTTGTTATTATTTACCTTCACATCAGGGAGCTTGGGATGACTATAGACTTTTAGTTTCCCTTTTAAAATGAGAAAAACACCTTTCGCTGACCTCATAATATCCAGCATTTGAAAAACTAAGTAATGTTATTAAAAACTCAATATCAGATAATGGAGATGAGGAAGAGATAATGGAGATGAGGAAGAGGTTATTACCATCAGCTGATGACTCAGTTTGGCATCCATGGCAAACAACAGGCTACCTGCTCCAGACAGGCTTCATGTTTTTCCTGGGTGCAGAACTATACTGGGTGCAGTTACATGGCTATTTGCATGAGGGTGGTGGCAGTGGAGATGGAGAAAAGTGATGGACTTGAACTCAGGTAGAATCACTGGGACTCAGTGACAGACTGGGTATGAGGGGTGAGGCAAGAGGGAAGCGTCAAAAAATGACTACCAGATGTCTAGTATGAGCAGCTACATGGCCAGGAGTATCTTATAATGACTTCTTATAGAGAAAAGTATTAGATTGACAAGAAAGTAATACATGAGCAGAGTAAGTACAGAATGGACAGTGTGAACAAACAGGATGCTGACTAAGAGAACATACTGTAACAATAACAAGATAAAAGTAACTACAAGGGTCACAAGAAACATAAACAACACTAGGCACATTATACGACATTACAGTCTACCCCTGCCCCAGCAGGCTTTGGGCGCCCAATCCTATAAGGTGAAAAACTCCCCCATCCCACAGCAGGAAGGAGATGACATCTCCATTGTCAAGAAAAAAAGGAAGTCTGGGCACAGTGGCTCACACCTGTAATCCTAGCACTCTGAGAGGCCGAAGCAGAAGATCCCTTGAGGTCAGGAGTTACAGATCAGTCTGAGCAAGAGCAAGACCCCATCTTTACTAAAAATAGAAAAATTAGCTGGGCGTGGTGGTGCTACTCAGGAGGCTGAGGCAGGAGGATCACTTAAGCCCAGGAGTTTGAGTTTGCAGTGAGCTGTGATGACATCACTGCACTCTAGCCCAGGTGACAGAGTGAGACTCTATCTTGAAAAAAAGGAAAGAAAGGGAAAAAAAGGGAAGAGACAACATCATGAAGGAGGAGAGGAGAGACCAGACAGGAGAAAATCGATGACACAGAAACTCCGGGGCCACAATTGGCTCAGACGTGTGCCCACTCTTAACCTTCAAGAGCGCACTTTTGCTTCAATAAACTCTCTCTCTCTGATTGCAATGCATTCTTTGTCGCTCATTTTTATTCTTCAAAGAAGAACTGAGGGATTCAGGATGCAGTTGGTAACAATAACATCTAAAGGGAAATTTTGGTCAATATGACACCTTGGTATGGGTGAAAACAATGAGATATGAATAGAAATTGCATTGTCACTTACTACCCAGGTCCATAAAAATCTCCCACGTGTCATCCTTTATGTTCTTTCTCTACCCACTGGATAAATGCAGCAGATTAGATTCCAAGGCCCTAGTATCAGATGGCGTCATAAAATGAAAGGAGACTGGATTCCTGAATGGCCACATGGAAGGTGTGTTAGTTTCCTATTGCTGCTGTAACAAATTACCACAAACTCAATGGTTTAAAACTTAAAACATCATCATTTGTTCTTTTACAGTTCTGGGAGTCAGAAGTCCTAAAATATGTTGGCAGGGCTGTGTTTCTTCTGGAGGCTCAAGGGGAGATTTATTAATATTTCCTTGCCTTTTCTAGCTTGTAGAGGCACCTGCATTCCTTGCTCATGAGCCCATCCTCTTTCAAAGCCAGCAACACAGCATCTTCCATCCTCTCTCTCCCTCCTTCTCCTCTGTCATCACATGCCTCTGTCCTGCCTCCCTTCCTCCCTTCTATGAGCCCTTATGATTAGATTGGGCCTTCCCAGATAATCCAGGAAAATCTTCCCATCTCAGTATCCTTAACTTAATAACATCTTCAAAGTCTTTTGCCATTCACAGGTTCTAGGAATCAGGACACAGACATTTCAGGGGGAGGGTCATTATTCTGTCCACCACAGAAGGTATTTTGGACTTACAAAAGTGAGAAAACTTCTAATTGTGTTAGTCCACTAACTTCAGAAGGCTTGCCCCTTACTGATACTACTTTAAGTAATAGTATCTGTAAATACAACAGTAAACATCTGTCCCTACCTGGAATGTAGTATAGTTAGGACAGCAGCCACACCTTATTCCATTTTGTTAGTAACAAATTGCCCTCCACATAACAAAATATAATGACATTAAAAATGTTTACTAATGATGATAAAGTCATCACGTTAATGATAGCTAGAAATAGCCTAGGAGTAGCTCAAATTTTTATTTTATCAAATAGCTTGAACCTGTTTCCATATTAAAACATTAATCAGAACTTTTAATACCTAAGGAAAAATTGGCTCATTTGTATCTTACCCTTCTTTGCCTGAATGATTTAAGGTAAAGGTGCTGCTAAGAAATGAAAAGGTACAAAAAGAAGCAAGGACACAAGAAGATACAGCTGAGACCAATAACTCGTGGAATAAGGTCTAAGTAATCATATACTTAAAGTTCATTTTTTCTCTATTTCATGAAATGTGGGGCTGTAGAATTATTACTCCAAGGTCAAGTCAACCTCAATGTCCATGGATTTTACTTTCTATTAACATTCTATTGCAAAAAAAATCGTGATGGGTTATCTCCAAATGTTGTTTTTATCAGAAGAAAACTAAAAGATGAGATAGGGTCACGTTTTCTCTAGAAATTCATCACCAGCAAATTCCTTATTACTCTAATGACTGTTCACAGGAAAAAAATTTTAATGCACTTTCATGTTTTCCAGTTTAGAAAAAGAACCAGACTTTAATGTGAATGCATTTTTAATATTTTTCTATGCTTTAGGGAAGCTGCTTTTAGGAGAAAAATGTAATGAATGTTTTTAATCATACTAAAGTGGTTTGCCCAGAATCTGTAGTTTAATTCAACTTTTCAATGACAAACTAGAAAAAACTAAATACATTTATTGGCTAGGGCTCCTCCCTTCTTAACATGGCTACCTACTGTTTAAATATATTTGAAAGATAAAACTTATTTAGGGCAATAGGAAAAATAAGTTTACTTCATTAATTTTTACAATTTTTTCCCACATAGATCTATTAATATATAGATCATTGTCATTCTTCCAAAAACTCCTGACCCACCCCTCCACACTGGCTCTCATCCTCAAAACACACTTCACCACATCCCACAGATACATCTCCTTCCCTTTGTCCCTAGTTTGTTCTCATGTGCCCTTCAGGTTTTCAATAAGTTATTAATGGCATCAATGAAAATGTCACTGCTGAAAAGATTTAAGACCCATTTTTCTATGCAGGCCTTTAACTTCAAAGTAAACAACATGCTTTCCATAAGCTTGTCCTCAAATTTTAACTAAATTGAAACCAAAAAATTATTTTTGCCCTACTTTTCTTTTCCTTGGTTTGAATCCTATTCTCAGAGACCCCATCTAAACATCTCCCTGAAGATGCTCCAGCCTCCTCTCCATCTCCACACTCACTGCTTTCTAAAGTAGGGCAACCAAACCTCAATGACATTCTCATGATGCCTCTTTCTCAATCAAGAAGATAGCAGGTATCAAGGGCAGACAGATTTGAAGACTATAAGAAGGCATGAGATAAAGGCTTTTGCACACAATAAAGGGCTGATCTGCAAATGTTAACTGGTTCTTGAGAAGGGAAGAGTAGATGCAGAAAATAAATCATCTAAGAGAAGAGTTTTCTCCCCACCAGCCAAGATGTCTGCACAACTTCTCAACTAATATCCATAACCTTAATGAAGTTCCCAGAAAATGAAATATTAATGGTATGTTCTACCATTAAACATGCTTCAGAATACATGTAAGCAGTTACATAATATCACACTTCCAATTTTCAATTTTTAAAAAACTCATAAACTAGATGATTAAAAAATACTCTTTAGATCACCTATTTTGTCACTTGATGTATTAGCTTCCCCCTCTCAAGAACTACTCCCAAAGATGTAGAACAATAGACTTTATTCTAAGAACTTCAGAATTCTTCACTAAAAGGTGTCATTAAGGACTAAAACTATTACTATTCAAATTAATTAGAGGGAGTTATGGCCTAATTTAGTTCCATGATGGGAAGCTATTCTGAGTTGGTTTTATTGGAAACACAAATTCTATTATATTCTAAATTCAATTGCACAATTCCACAGCAAAGAATTGGATAATCCGTATAGCTCTCCAATTTTCTTGCAAAGATTCAAAGTTTTGCTTATTTTGAGTTATGAAATGTGAATTATTTCAGCGACTCAACCTCTAATTTCAAGGAGATTTGGGGAACAACTCTTTAATTAGTCTTTATCATGCTTGCTTAAACCTTGCCAGCCGTCTCTCTCTGAAAGTAAATTAAAGTGAGAGGAGAAAGAATCTGAATGACCTGCCATAACACAGCTGGCTACTTGACAGATAAGTCTTCATAAAACCCATCATTCTGAAGAATGACATAATTTTAGTTCTTAGCACCAAGTGTGCTCAGAAAAAGTTATAAGGCAGTGCAATGAGAAGTCAGAGTAATAATTTGTGTGTGTGAATAGACTACCTAGGTAAATATTTATATCTGATAAGTAAAGCATACTCATTATTTATGATTCATATTTAATAAGCTTCCTGTCTTAAAAATATTTCTTTACCAATCAGATATTCAGTCTTCCTATAATTTTTAACTATTACCAACACAGAACATATTAACTTTTACTACCATTACATATTTTTTAAGTATTATTAGTTTTCAGCCACAATTCATAAAATGAGTACTTAAAAACCAAGCCTTACTAGACTGGGTGTCAGTTTAAAAAGTAATTTTTATTTTAGTTTAGCCACCAGAAAACATTAGGAAAAGAAAAAGACACAAAGTAAATAGATTGGCAAATATTTCTATTCTATGCTTCACAGAAGTAGCTACAATCATATGCTCCCAGATGCAGTGCAAAGTACACATATTACCTGATTTAATCCTCTTAAAAATTCTCTAAGGATATTCTGTATCTCCATTTGATGAGTGAGGAAACAGGTTCAGAGAGTTAAAGTAATGTACCGAAGCCACATAGCTAGAGACTATCCTACGGTGTAAGTCCAGATTTGTCAGGACAAAGTGTTTCATTTCTATCATATGTTGCCTCTATGTGCACACATAGGCCCACCCACAAATTGGCATGTAATACCTGCTCATGTGCTATGGTAGAGATAGTAAGATGTCCATGATTTGTGCCACCCTTCCATAGCATAATGTTGATGTTGATAAATGTCCACCCATTTTCCAATATCCCTTACTTATATCTAGGTGAGGCTATAATACAAATAGGTTTGTCCACATTTCCTTGGTAACAACTTAACATTTGCTACTTTTAGGCATGTCCCATAAAAACCCCCCAGAAGATTTTCCATGCTTACCAGCCATCCCATCATCCATTTGATGTCAACTAGAGTTACCAGATAAAAATGCAACACACACATTTAAATTTGAATTTCAGAAAAATGACAAGTTAACACTTAGTGTAAGTACATCCCATGCAATGTTTGGGACATTTATACTTATCAGGGTATATAGTATTTTTATTTGCTAAATCTGGTAGCCCAAATGTCAATGCCTCCAGTCACCTTGGAAGCAGCCACATGCTGAAGGTGGTAGGGTCACCATCAACCTGGGTCAGATGACAGCAACCAAGGAAAAATGAGAAGAAAGTTCTATTGTGTTAAGTAAGCCACTTAAGGTTTATGAGTAACTAATTTGTGAGTTCCTAATATGACTGATACTAACACAGGTATCATGAGTTTATCATTCAAATCTTAATGGGAGGGACCATGGGGATTGCAAATCACCTAGACTTAAAGTCATACCAGCATGTCCTGGGTTCCAATTTCTGCTGCATTGCCTCCTAGCTTCGTGGCTTTAACTTCTCTAGGCTCAATTTCTTCACCTATAAAACATTAAGTGAATTCTTTCTTGAAAAGATATCTTAAAAATTAAGTACATGCAGAAGACCTAGAATATTTAGCATGTAACAGATATATAATATACTAATAACATTACTGATTATTATTAAAAGAATAGGTTAATTTTCCATTTTTGATACCTATTGAGCTGCAAAATGATGAATTTTATGTCTTTTTAATCAGAGTTCATTTTATTGTTTACAATTAAGTCCATAAGACTCATTTTTATAATTAGCTATTTTTTAATCTTTCTTTGAACTCAATAATAATTGACTTTGCTAGCAGATTTTTAAGCTAACATCAGTCTTTTCTCTTATTTTTCTAACTGGACTAGCATTGTGAGTTTTCACTCAGCTCCTCAACACAAGGCCCAATAGGCACACTGGACACTGTCTGAAATCTGCCTCTCCTCCTTATTGCTGAGCACATCTAAACTTGATCAGCTCACCATGTAGAATTCAAAAGTCTCTTTCATTTGAAATTAAATAACCACAAAATCACTCTGCTACTATTAATATTAAAACCCAGATGCTGAACACCATTAATCCCAAGACATTGTTCCAATATGCATGCTCTCCATACATTCAGAACCTGGCTACTCCTGAAGCACAAAATTTTGACCCTTTCTGACTTAGACAATTTGCTGTATAACAAGAAAATTGAAGCCTAATTTGAAATAAATTTTTTTAAATAGTATTTTTGAAACATTTTAATCAAATTATTTTAAGTCTTGAAATAATCAAAATTAAGCTATATTTTCAGATATCAATCTGTTCTCATAAATCCCTTCTCCAAGGGAAAGGTAAAAATGAAAGTGAAAGCCCAATCTCTTACCGATTAAGAACAAATCACTTTCTGCCAATTTTTTTTTTTTTTTTTTTTTGAGATAGTCTCACTCTGTCGCCCTGGGGTAGCATGCAGTGGCGTCATCAAAGCTCACTGCAACCTCAAACTCATGGGCTCAAGCAATCCTCTTGCCTCAGCTTCCCAAGTAGCTGGGACTACAGGTGCGTGCCACACCTGGCTAATTTTTCTATTTTTAGTAGAGACAGGCACTTGCTCTTGCTCAGGCTGGTCTCCAACTCCTGAGCTCAAGCAATCCTCCTGCCTCAGCCTCCCAGAGTGCTACGATTACAGGCATGAGCCACCATGCCCGGCTAACCAATTTTTAACCTTAGTTACAAACCACGAAAATGGACAGTTTAAGAAAGTGCTCGACATCACTAAGCATCAAGGAAATACAAATTAAAACCACAATGAGATACCATCTTACTCCAAATAAAATGGCCATTATTAAAAAGTCAAAAAACAATAGATGTTGGTACAGATGGGGTGAAAAGGCAACGCTCATATACTGCTGGTGGGAACATAAAGTAGTAAAACCTCCATGGAGATCAGTATGGAGATTTCTCAAAGAACTAAAAGTAGACCTACCATTCAATCCTACAATACCACCAAAGGAAATCTACCCAGAGGAAAAGAAATCATAGTATCAAAAAGATACCTGCACTTGGCTAAACATACTAAGCATGCATAATACATCCACCATGTGTCTTTACGTGACCCATGTTATGTTAATGATATTATAATTTTCCTATAAGTGGGAATTTTAGTAATAAAATGAGCTAAGAGTACTACACGACAGCAAAAGCAGTTACAAACAGACTCAACCAGTTTATACAGAGTATAAGTGCTTACAGGTGCCCTCAGGGCTTTGAGGTTTTCCTTGGTATTTTCTATGTTTTTCTGAAGCCACTGTTTTTCTATTAACCCTCAAACACAAAATAATGTCATTTTTAATTTGATAAAAAATCATACTCTAATTTATCAGTTTAAAGTAAACAGTAGGCCAGGTACCGTGGCTCATGCCTACAATCCCAGCACTTTGAGCGGCTGAGGCAAGAGAATTGCCTGAAGCCAAGAATTCAAGATCAGCCTGGAAAACATAATGAGATCCTATCTCTACAAAAAAAAATTTTAAAAATTAATGGGCGTAATGGGCAGGACTACAAACCTATAGTCCTAGCTACTCAGGAGGTTGAGATAGGAAGATCATTTGACTCCAGGAGTTCAAGGCTACAGTGAGCTATGATCATGCCACAGCACTCTAGCCCAGGCAACAGAGCGAGACTCTGTCTCAAAAAAATAAATAAATAAAATAAAATAGGGTATATTTCTTGCTAAATACATCTATATGTGTTACATTTAATTGAAATTCCTTAATTATAAACTTTTTTTTTTTTTTTTTTTTTGAGACAGAGCAACACTCTGTTGCCCAGGCTAGAGTGCTGTGGTGTCAGCCTAGCTCACAGCAACCTCAAACTCCTGGGCTCAAGCACTCCTTCTGCCTCAGCCTCCTGAGTACCTGGGACTACAGGTATGCGCCCACCATGCCCAGCTAATTTTCTCTATATATTTTTAGTTGTCCAGCTAATTTCCTTCTATTTTTATACAGACACTGTCTCACTCTTGCTCAGGCTGGTCTTGAACCCCTGAGCTCAAACGATCTTCCCGCCTCGTCCTCCCAGAGTGCTAGGATTACAGGCATGAGCCACCATGCCCAGCCTAATTACAAACTTTAACATGCTTATTTAAAATAAGACATTTTTAACATCACATCACTACTTCATCATATAACTTCCATAAATGATGCAATGAGATGATGACATTAGGTACTACCATAAAAGGATATGGCGTGTCAGAAAGATTTGAAAATACCCAAGCTCCATGGTATTATTACAGATTAACTACAGGATCAGGTAAATACAATTTGCAGTGTCTCAGCCCCAGAATCACAGAGCAGAGTATACAGGACTGATTTGAAGCCAAGAGACAATAGTTTAACAACTGGTATAACTGGAAGCCATAATTTGGAGACTCCCAATGGGCACCATTGTTTCATTTTCTTCAACATATGAGTTTAGAAGGCAGATGGCCAAATTGGTGTGAGGTGATAGGTTTGACGGGCAGGTGCAATAGAAAACAGAGGGTAAAGAGGCTGAAAGTGAGGGTGACTGGATAACTTAGATTATTTACTTGATAGAATAGGTCATAGATTTAAGAAAAAAATGGAGAGAAGCCAGGTAGCAAAGGGTAAACCAGAAAGAAATAAATACAAGGATCAGAACAGAAATATTGGGAAGGAGGCATTTACAAACGGGGAAAATTTGGGTGGTTGTGTTTGCAAAGTGAAATTCTGGTTGTCAAATAGTTTTTGAAGGGGGAGAAATGTTGACAAGAATCCAATGTGTGCCTTGTAAGATGTTCAAGTGGTATGGAGGTAAAGTCATTGTCCAAAGCATGGCAAGAAAATTATAAATTAGGGAGTTGGAGGGATTATCCAGATAGATATTTAAAATACCCAGGCTGGGCAGGATGGCTCACACCTCTAATCCTAACACTTTGCAGGAAGATTTCTTGAGCCCAGGAATTTGAGACCAGCCTGGGCAATATAGCGAGACCCTGTCTCCACAAAAAAATTTTAAAAGTTAGCTGAGCATGAAAAAGCACACCTGTAGCCCTACTACTCAAAAGGATTGCTTTAGCTCAAGAGTGAGCTACAATCACACCACTGCACTCCAGTCTGGGCAACCCTGTCTCAAAAAAATAAAATAAAAAACACAGATTGAGAGGAGTTATTTAGTGGTAGAGAGGAATATTATAAACCAGGTACCAGAGTTCTTAACAAATTCTGGGGATTAACCAGAATATGTTGTTAAGAAGATGAATTTTGGAATTTAAATAGTCTCAAAGGGAACTTCAGAGCCAAGTCTTTCCACTTACTAGTTGATCTTGGTCAAATTATTTACTTCCTAAGCCTATTTTTCCATATCTGTAAAGTATTAATAAAATTTCATAGGCTTTTGCAAGATTAAAGAAACCTATTTAAAGAAACTTACAACAGTGTTTGACACACTCGTCTTTTCCGTCTTCCCTTTCATTTCTGCTTGCACACTTGAGTGCATTTCTTTCTTGTAATACAAGATGCACCCAGTAGTTACGAACATACACTATTAATGTCTTCTTTTCTAGCCTCTCCTCCCGGAGTAACAAGCTCATCAGAAGTAACAAGTCACATCTGCCTTTAAATTACAGCAGGTACCTATTTTACCAAATGTTTTATCACAATATTGGACGGATCCTCATTTTCCAGCCTCCTGTCTCAGTTTTCTCACTGCCAATCTCAAGCCAGTGCCATGTATTTTAGAGGTTTTTATGGCAGCACTCCACTTCAGGGTGCCAAATTCTATTACAGTCAGGATATTTAATACTGCTGCTAGTATTAAATGCTCTGAGCATAGTTGAAAGTGTTGGAAAAGAGGGCAGCCATGGGGAGAGATGAACAGGAGGGGAGAAGGAAGAGCAAACCTGAGAGAAAAGCAGAGGCAGTACGATCCGCCGTGTGCATTCTGGACCAGGGCCAAGTTGTTAGAAATGCAATTAACTGGCCTGTTCCTGTTAGAGTCTGGAAACAAAGGAAAGCCTTGAGTGTTGAAAGCGGGTGGGCTCTAGGTGTTGTTTGGTTTGCTGGCTAAAATAGAGTTTATCAGAATTCTAGTTTCATTCCCTCTCTGAGTCCTGCGGTTTTGAAATTCTGAGGTCAAGGCTGCTACAGCACTTCTGAGCCCTGTCCAAGTTTTGACGCCCAAGCCCTTTTAATGAGTGAACGGGAGGTTGAAATTGACTTCTAGCAGATAAAACCTGGGATTGAGCTTTACCAGAAATAACTTGACTGCATGAAAGGAAACTGAAAACCTGTTCCAGAATGTATGCCTTTCAGCAAAGTTTACTAATTCTACTGTAATGTATAAAAATTGATTCTTTTAAGTTTTTAAAAATAAAAAGTGCTGTTAGCATCACCATGATGTAATCACCACATCCACGCATTGTTTCCATGGTCATCATCATCACCATCCTTTCTCCCCCTCATCATTAACTATTTGAGCGCTTATTCTCTACAGGACGGTGCACTAGGCAGCCAGCTTGCCTAAGCACATAGATGCAGTCTGAGATAGAGACCTTTTTTCAGCAACCCAGGACATAACGGTAATGAGGAATTGTTTTAGGCAGGATTCTCCAGAGAGACAGAACCCATATGCTTTGTATAGGGAGAGAGGACAAGGGATTTATTAGATGAATTGGCTCTCTCAATTATGGAGACCGAGAAGTCCCATGATAGGCCGTCTGCAAGCTGCAGAACCAGGGAAACTGGTAGCATGGCTTAGTCCAAGTCCAAAGGCCTGAGAACCAAGGAAGCCCATGGCGTAACTCGCAGTTCAAGGCCAAAGACCTAAGAGCCCGGAGGGCCACTGGTGTGAGTCCCAGAGTCCAAAGGCCAGGGAACCTGATGTTCTGACATCCAAGGACAGGAGAATAAGAGTGTCCACACTCCAGAAGAGACAGCAATAATTCACCCTTCTTCCACCCCTGTTTCATCTGGTCCCCCAGGTGATTGGATGGTGCCCACTCCCATTGAAAGTGGATCTTCCCCACTCAGTCCAGTGATTCAAATGCCACTCTCTTCCAGAAATACCCTTACAGACATACCTGGGGCAGCCTAATCATTCTAATCAAATGCCAAACCACCTGGGTTTCCCTTTCAGCAGAAGAGGGATGAGCTCAGTGCCTCCTGAAGAATTAATGATTTACCAGCTATCTGGGTATCCCTTAATCCAGTCAAGTTGATATCCAAAATCAACCATCACAAGAATGTTGGTAGCTAGTCTCTCTTTTTAAGCCTTGTGTGCCTAGGAAGCACTGGCAGCAGATTCACCCCACCCTACCCCACCCCAGGGCTGACCCAGTAAATTCTACCGGATCAGGAAACACTTCTCCCAGTTACATTAGTCTCAGAGGTCACTGCATCATTATTAAATTGAGTTTTTCCAATGCCCTCAAAGCTGTTATCTGAAATAAAGAGAGAGAGAAGGAAGGAAGACAGGGAGGGAGGGAGGAAGGGAGGGAGGAAGGAAAGAAAGAATAAAATATGCATCCATTGACATGAGAGGTCACATTCAAATGTAAAAATTGATTAATTCATAAATTATGCATTTAAAAAGCCCACAATTTACCAGATCTATAAATTCCTCAGAACCTCTAAATATATTGCCTTTTTAGAAGAATAAGTGTTTTTATTTTAATACACAAACACACACACACAACACATTTGATGTGGCTCTATTGAAAGGATAAAACTATAATATTTACATTATAGTGCTAATTTAGTTTTCCTTTACATTGGACCTTAATAACCGCAATGTGCCTCTTCATAACTTCTGTCCATTTGTCCTGTTTCCAACCAAGGAGATGGAGCAAGTCTCATGCCTCAACTATTCTAAATCTGTTATCATGACTTGCCTGAATCTTCTCCAGGCTGAACACTCCAGGTTCCTTCTACTCCTTCTTGACTGAATGGACTGTAGTTCTTTTGGCTGCTTTTCTCTGAAGTATGCTATTTTCTCTACCTCTACGACAGCATTATGATGCCTGAGTGTCCAAGAAAAATGGACTGGCACTCTTGTATTTGCAGTAGTGCATTCACAGAGGGCACTGTTATTTGTTTTGTTTGTTTGGAATTTTCAGCTGTAGGTTTTTTGTTGTTGTTATTGTAGGGTTTTTTTCTCTTTTATTTTTTTCTCACCCCCACCCCACCTGCCCTGGCACACACGCAGACATGTGGGGCTGGAGATGCAGTTTTGCATTTGCTATAAAAACAATCACCCCACCTGCACCAATTTCTGTACTTGATTAGTCTGCCATGTCTCAGCAATTTTCAGCTATGTCCTGTTATTTGGAAATATGCAGCAGTGTATTTAGAGTGATGGAGTCCTAGAGTTTGTAGTTATACTCTGTAAATAAAGTAGTATTATGGCTGTTAAAATTTTTAAAAAGGAAATGCTCTTCAGCTGCTCTTCTTTTCCCAAACTAATGAGTTTTAAGATGTTAAGTCTCAGGAGTTCATTCTACAAGGTATGCAACATTAGTCCCTACAGTGCTGTTAAATTTCATATCTTAGGTCAAATTTTATTTTGGGGGGCTGTTGCAAGATTTAGAATATAAAGTAGATATAGTATGATTTTGTAAAAGATAAGAATCAAACAGAAAAATCTTTGCCTGTTACTGAATTAAGTAGCAACAAAATAGGAACCAGCAAGACGACAACATCACACCAATGTATCATGTAATTTTAAGTATATAAATAATAAAACAGCCTATGTTTACTGTTTATGTGCCAGGGATAATTCTAAATGCATTTATAGCCTTCATCTTATTTAATCCTTAAAATAGCCCTACAAGATGAATATTGATATGACAAGGAAATGGGAGCCCAGAAAACTTCAAAATGTGTCCGGTGTCAAACAGCTGGTTAGTGACAGAATCAAGATTTGAAACTAGGCTGTCTATGTTAAAGCCATACCACCTCCTGGTTCCCATTACTTGCAGTCAAAGGCATTCTGACTGAAAAAGCCAATGACAGTGCGGATGTGGACTGTGTGGAAACAGGCTGCATATACTGCTGCTGGGAGGACTGTCAGTTGCTACAACCCTTCCAAGAGAAACTTGGCATTCTGTATCAAAAGCCTTAGAAATAATTGTGCAGATATTGAACAAGTGTAAAAATATGTGTCTTCAACAAGGTCAATTGAGGCAACATAAACAATAGCAAACAATTAAAAATTACCTACTGTTCAACATAGATTTGGTAAATAAATGATGCTACATTATACAACAATGTTATTGTGCAGTCATTAATAATTATGATTTAGATGTATAAAGATACGATACAGACAGAGTTTAATCAAAATGTATATGTAAAACAGAATCTAAAATATGACATTTATAAAAACGTCCACATACATTTATGTGTATATACACACTCATTTTTAAAAGCTCAGACATATACAGATTAAACTGATATCAAAATCATGTCTCTGCATGGTTATATTAACAGTTGTTTTTCCATTACAATTACCTGTATTTTTTCACTTTTCTATGTTAAACATATATTATCTTTTACTAAAAAAAAGTTTCTTATTATTAATGGTAGATTAAAAATAAATAATAACCAATAAGATAGATACTAGCTCTTAAATAAGAAGAATCCAAAACAGGATAATGTGATCCCATCTTTGTAAAATTCTGTATAGTTTATATTAATATTGTACTATATTACATTATAAAAATATACAATAATTTCAGCATTATCTCTGCAGCAGGATTAAGGATGAATTTTTTTATTTTTTATTTTTATGGGTACATAATAGTTGTATATCTTTAGTAGGCACATGTGATGTTTGATACAGGCATACAGTATGAATTAATCAAATCAGGGTAATAGGGTATCCATCACCTCAGGGTTGGAGGAATGGTTTCATCAAGATTTCTCTTGAGACTCCAGTCACTTTTATAGCCTCTGAGGACAGTTGAGACAGCTGGGTGTTTATTTCCAAGTCAGTGGTGCCAGTACGTACCAGAAAGTCCAAAAGTTGATTTCCCACTGTCTTCATGACCTGGGACTCCATGTGAGAAACATGGAGAGTGTTGCTTGGGTTGAGAGGAACACCTGGGCCTCGTCATTCCTGCTCCCCATCCTCAACAACTTCAGCTGTAAGCCTCCCAGCTGACTCAGGCATCTGGTGAATAAGGAGAAGATCTTGCCCAATATACGCCTTCCAAAGATATGGGCAATCTCTCTTCCATTGCCCTTCCTATTTGTGGTAGGTACATTGATTGGGACCTGCAGTGGGATGTCTATTTTTGTTGGGGATCTGGGGTTGAAGGGGTCCTACTTTGGGACAGAGTACTTGAGGGAGGTCCCCCTCATGGTCCTGGAACTCCTTGAATCAAAGCAGCTTCCAGAAGGCTGGCCTGATGTTTCATTTTCTGTTGTTCTCTCTTTTCTATCACCTCATCTCAATCAGGGAACACCTTAAAAGCAATCTCTGTTAATTAAGAGACAGGCATACCCAAAACCCCATTTGTTTTTTGTAATTTTCTCTATCAGGAGTATTTTGGCTGATGAAAGTCATATTTACCATTTCAGAATTTTCCAGTGCTTCCAGATCAATGTCCATGTACTGTCTGTTTACATCGAAAATCCTAAGAATTCTGAGTGGTCCTTGTGAGGCTTTTGCCTAATTTCCTGTACCTCATTAAAACTTCACAGTTTTGGCACCCTCTTGCGGAGGCCAGCCAAAATGCAGTCTCTGTGATGCTCAAGCTTAGGTCTGTCTCCATTATTTATATTCCAACCCGGGTCCAAGGTGGGCACTGTGACCTGAACAGCTGCCGTCACCAGGTTACCAAGAGAGTCAGAATGCATGTAGTCTGCTTCTTCCCTGGACTTATCTAGAACCATTCTCTCTTTCTGTGAAGTCAGTAAAGTGTTAAGCAGATTCTGAACATCTACACAACTGGGGTTGTGGATTGTAAATACTGAGGAAAACAAGCTTTCTATTTTCCTCAGATTGTCCCTATATGTAGGCATATTGTTTTTCCAATTAAGTAAATCAGAGGTGGAGAATAGAGAGTGGACCCAGACAAGTTCCACAGCTGACCTGTGGCAGCATCAATGCCCCTATAGGTGTCTGCTGAAGAGGAAATTGCCGTCTTGGCGCTACAATGGCACCTTGACTGAATTGGGTTCCTTGTCTAGTATGGGAGGGGGAGATCATTCCTGTTGCCCCTGACCCTGCAGAGGTTGGGACTCTGGTTCAGGGGCAGGGGGCACAGCTCCAGCCCCTCCATAAAAAGGGGAAGGAAGAGCTGGTGGCTCATTTACCCAGGTAAACAGAATATCATCATCCTTTTCTTGGGGTTCAAGCAACACAGGCTTTTATTCACCACTAGCCTTTTGGATTATAACTTTACATCTCTTTTCCTTTGGTTTATTTTGCAAAAGTAGCATAACACACTGCACATAAGGGATCTCATTCCATTTTTTATTTTTTTATTTTTTTGGAGAATAAATCTAACTGCAGAATTATAGTTAAGGGATCCATTCACTGGCCACTATCCTCCTGACCCCACTGAGTATTGTGGCCAACCTATGTTATAAAGAAAAACTGTTTTTTAGTCAGCTTAGGGTATCCAAAAATTTCTAATTCTCAAGGAGGCATCCCAGCTGGCTCTCCTCAGTATGGCGGATGCCTGGTTTCCCATACTATTGATTGTCTGTTACAAATTTCTCCATCTCTTGAGAGGGAGTCTCCAGTGATTTGTAGGATCACACAATCTACTAGACCAGACCCAAATCAAATATTTAATTCTCTCTGCCTGATAAAAAAAAAGAAGTCCAAAATGCCAGAAAGGGCACTTGGTGGCTTCTCCACAGGTCAGACACACAATAAGCCTAGCATCATTCCACAAATATGAATTGAGGTGTCCCCTTTCCTTCCCCCCTACCATGGAAATGCTTCATGATAACCTCAAAAAGAATCTCAATGGGATAGTGTAAGACACGGTTCCACTGCTGTTGAACAGAATCGCTAGCTCCCGAAATAGAAACCCCTTCCCTATATAACACTTCTTGAGAAAAACCAAGTAACCAAAGGAGGGGCTTTGCTCTAAGTTGCCGAGGGGGGAGAATTTTAGGGGCACACTCCAAAAGATGGCCAACGGAAACCAGGGAGCTACTGCATTGGTTTTTCAAGCACTCCCCCTCAGCTCTGATAGGGGCAAATGGAAGGATACCTGAAAAAGTCTCTTGATGATGCCCACAGGCTGTGGTGATCCCCTACTCTGTCCCCTCACTCTATAGAAGACATGTTAGGGAATAAAGTGGAGAGGAGACACAGGTACATAAGAGGGTACCACAATCAAATAAAATGATTACAGCACACACAAACAGACCCTAACATAACAAATCAAATGGAAAAATAGTCCTTCAAAACAAAGTTCTAAACCAAAAGTTCTCAGGCAGGCACAGAGGTTCACACCTGCAGTCCTAGCACTCTGGGAGGATCACTTGAGGTCAGGAGTTCAAGACCAGACTGAACAAGAGCAAAACCACGTCTCTACAAAAAATAGAAAAATTAGTTGGGTGTGGTGGTGTGCACCTGTAGTACCAGCTACTTGGGAGGCTGAGGCAGGAGAATTGCTTGAGCCCAGGAGTTTGAGGTTGCTGTGAGCTAGGCTGACACCACGGCACTCTAGCCCAGGCAACAGAGCAAGATTCTACCTCAAAAAACTAAAAACTAAACAAATAAATAAACCAAAAGTTCTCAAGAGTATTCTTCCAGACAGACCCCCTATTTTCCATGCAAAGATTAGAAACCTCCCCAAGACAAGACTTCCCTTAAGAGGAAACATGACCAAGACCCAGCAAGGGCCACAAAACTTCCAAAAGAGGTTGACAAATCAAGAGAAGGAAGGAAGAAGGGTGTTAGGTGTGCTTAAAATGTTCGCCAAAAGCATTTTTCTTGTCTCAGAAGCTATTTCATAGC
This sequence comes from Lepilemur ruficaudatus, assembly GCA_963574885.1. NCBI lineage: Eukaryota > Metazoa > Chordata > Mammalia > Primates > Lepilemuridae > Lepilemur > Lepilemur ruficaudatus. The sequence continues at coordinate 44,517 of CAUYRT010087517.1, read as the reverse complement.
TGCAAACCAAGTTTTTAAGCACCATAGGTCAACAACATTCCACCAATATAGATGTCACCTAAGATGACCTACAGTTCAAAAGGGACTGTGCAACCACAAGGGCACACCCCTAAGTCCACCCCATCAGCAAAGGCTGCTGAACCGCAGGCAAGTGCCCACAAGGTGATCCTAGACAAGCGCCCAAATTTGTTATTGTCCAATCAGGTCCCTTGCCAACCACCCAGATAAAAGCTAATATACTCAGAAAGCAGGAGCTGCAGTGGAGAAAGAATTTAATACCACAAGGCACCAGGTGAGGAGATGAGAGTAATTTCTCAAATCCATCTCCCCAAGAATTTGGGGGCTAAGATTTTTAAAGGTGGTTTGGCAAACAAAGGGCTAGGAAATTGGGTCTGCTGATTGGCTGGGGATAAACTCAAACAGTTGGAAAGCAGAAATTGTCTTCTTGGTAAACAGGAATTCCTGGGTAAGAGGTAGCAGGACTTGGATCGGTTCCCATCAATGGCCACTGGTATAGCTGACGTCAGTCGGTCCCCCTGAATACAGAACTGGAAGATCTCTCAAAGACTAGTTTTAGGTTTTTGCAACAGTGGTGTTATCTTTAGAAGCATTTGGGCAAGTCACAAATCTTGCCCATGTCAAAGATACATGGCACTTAAGCAGTAAGCAGTTACGGCAGTACAGAAGTTAAGGAACAATGGCTGGTTAACGTTTAGCTATATCTATATTTCTACAGAAATCAGACTTTTGTCACTATTCCTGTCTTATGGCCTTACATTATTTTAATATAGATGCTTTCAGAAATAGAATAGCAAACAATGAAAGCATTGAAAATGTAGAAAGAAGAGACAATTCTAAGAGGAACACCCACCAAAAACCATGGGGACCCCTAATTTTATCCAGGCTAGAAGGTGTAATCAATACTCTTTCCAACCATTTGATTAAATGAATAAAGGGATAAAGATGTCCAGATACTAAAAGTTCCACTTGCCTATGAAGAATGTGCATCCTTACCAGGAAACAGAGCATTCCAAAATAAACAAGTAAGTGGAACCAACACAGGCACGATTAGACAAAGTTTTGTTGCCTTATAAGCAAAGAAGAGAAATGCTATAGGAAAGGCTTTTGGGTTATGTGGTTCCAAGGCCGACCCTATCACTTTTCCAAAAAAAAAAAAAAAAAAAACCAGGGCTATGGCACTACACAAATCCAGAATCACAAGTCATGTGGAACACAGTGGTGCTTGGATAAAATGGTGACCTGATACTGGGCAATGCAAGGAAAGAGCTGATGAAACATATCTACTGACACAAAAAATGCAGTAAAAGAAAACACTTTATTTTAATGTCATTGACTACAAAGGAATGTACTTTCCACTGACCAGGCTAAATATATCAATAAAAATCATTGCTTAAATACACACACAAAAATTCTTTTTGTGTGAAAAAAATTATATTAAAAGTATTATATTCTTTTTCATATAAATGTTCAACTGACTCCCTGTTTCATTAGCTAGCTCCAGCATAGAAATGCAACTATATGAAGAGGCAACCACAAGGTTGGGACAGAGACAGGGTTAGTTTTATCCTTGAACAGCCAGCCACAGGATGCAGGTTGAAGGACAACCAAGTCAACCCCACCGAAGTCTCTCTTCAATATGACTACCATTAGAGTCACTCCATTATTGTACCTCTTAGATGCCCCTATTAAATGCAACTAGGAAATACCTAAGCAATTTCTCAGTTGAGATTTCATTCAGCTACGAGTAACAAATGCCTACCTCGCCTGACAGGGATTTATTTATTTCATGCCACAAATCTTACAGGAAGGTCTACAACGCTAGCATGTCATTGAAGAACCAAGTCGTTCTATATTTTTGTTTTGCCTTTCCTGGCATATGACTTTCTTCCTCAAGTTCCCAGAATGGCCACTGCAAGTTCTATCTGCTATTAAAAAGCTGACAACAACAACATACAGCAGTCTGGTAACTCTAGAAACCTGTCTTTTAAAAGCCTCTCTCCCATTCTTCATAAGGAAAAGGAAGACTAACTTTTTGTGCATGTAATTACTGCCTATATTAATTTCGGCTGCAGTCTTGCAGTCTTAGGAAATATTGTTCCTCTATGCTAGCAATGACAACTTGCCAAAAATCACACAGCCAGAAGGTGATAGAGCTGGTTTTAAATCTATATTGTCTGAGCTGAGCAGGAGACTGAGATTCAAATGGTCACAGTCTCTTTCTCAGATGGACTGTGGCAATAGGCCGGGGCTTTAGTAAAACATCTATTGCTTTCCCAAAAGCTGAGAATGCTTTCAATTGGACTGGAAGAAAAGGGGCAATAATCCAAATTCAAAAACTTAGGTTTCAAAAACTATTTGCTAGGTCTAAGAATCCTGAGCCACAGGGATTTGAAGGATTTTTTTTAAAATGTTAGTTGCTAAAAGCTTTTGTATGAACTATTACATCTTCCCATAGATTAAATGTGAGTAAATATAAATTATGGTCATCAACTTAGCTTAAAACATCGTACTCACCTCACAATTTATCCATTGCTGTTTAGTCACCACACCAAGAGCATAAATGCCATTAATGCTAAATTGTGTTTTTCATATTAAGCAAATACACACTTATAATGTGACAGAGCAGAGAAGTAATACTAAGCCGAAGAATATGAATAACGAAAGTTATTAGAGCCCATGTCACCATAAACTAAGTTGAAGGGAACACAGTAATACAACCATATCTATCCCCATAAAGATAAAAATACCCTTTAATAAGTTCAAACAACATACTGACACACAAAACCTCTGCAGATAACATGAGAGAACAGGATTGTTGACATTCCTTTAAATCAGCAAAAACTTGCAGTCGTGAAGTCTCACAGGTGGCAATATAATTAACACTTTTTCTGGAAAGGAACAAACATGCCCAGTAATTTGAAGATTAGAGAATAATAAGATTATCCTTTTGTGTTTTAGAGGTTTTGTTTTGGTTTTGTTTCTGTTTTACTCTTGCTTTTTTAAAAATTGAGGTAAAATTCATATAACATAAAATGAACCATTTTAAAGTCAACAGTTCAGTGACACTTAATTAGTTCTGTGTGCAACCACCACTGCTGTCTAGTTTCAAAACATTTTTATCAGCCCAAAATAAAAGACTGTACCCATTCAGCAGTTACTCCCCTCCAGGCCTGGCAACTCCTAATCTGCTTTTTGTCTCAGTAAAATACTTATGAAATGCATATTTTAATAAGTTTACCCATATGTTTTAAATATTTTAGTCTTTATTATATAATCAGTAAATAAAATGGACAGCAACTTACCAAATCAGGAAAATAGTATAATTTAGATGCAGCATTTCTAATGAAATGCTTCTTCCTCCTTTTTTTTTTTTTTTTTGAGACAGAGTCTCACTTTGTTGCTGGGGCTAGAGTGCCGTGGCGTCAGCCTAGCTCACAGCAACCTCAAACTCCTGGGCTCAAGCAATCCTCCTACCCCAGCCTCCCAAGTAGCTGGGACTACAGGCATGTGCCACCATGCATGGCTAATGTTTTCTGTATATTTTTAGTTGAGCAATTAATTTCTTTCTATTTTTAATAGAGACGGGGTCTCGCTCTTGCTTAGGCTGGTTTTTGAACTCCTGACCTTGAGCGATCCTCCCACCTCAGCCTCCCAGAGTGCAAGGATTATAGGCGTGGGACCCCATGCCCAGCCTTTTTTTTTTTTTTTTTTTCAGTTTTTTTACCCACAAAATACACACAGAGTGCCATAGACTCTGGATGCAAATACTTTCTCATTTCACAGTAGAGAAATGTGGGAAGGCCACCAGGGTCATAAAAACACAGATTCTCTGTCCTTCCAAGTCTGTGCCGTTGTCCATTATTGTGTTTGGCAGGTTACGACAAGGCCACTCCGTGGGCTTTTAAGTCATGTTCCTGGAACTACTTAGCTTGACAAATGTGAAGCAATCCCCCAAAACAACTGTGAGCTAAATTGTTATCCATAATATTCTGTTACAGAAAACTATCAAAATAAAAGCTGCCTACCTTATGGCTCAATTCTCCCCAAAGTGTATGGCAAACAGTGATTTTGACAGAAAATCTTCCTTTGTTGCAATCTCTATGTGCAGGTCATACTGTCATACCCAATGTAAGTCTATGTGACGGGAATGAAAAAGAACATGCCTAAAAGACATTAAATCATTCAACAGACATTTATGATGTACCGGCTGGGAGCATAAGAAAACACTTGGAAGGATATCAGAAAATAATCACAAATACTCAAATAATGCTCACTCTGTTCCTGGTACTCTTCTATGTGTGTGTGTGTGTGTGTGTGTGTGTATGTGTGTGTATGTGTATACACACACACATATATTATATATATATGGAGAAAAAGAGTGTGTGTTAAATTAATTAAATAAATTAAATGAGTGTATACATACACTCAATTTTTATAACAATAATGCCAAAAAGCTACTATTATTATCATCCCCACTTCACAGAAAATGAAACTGAGACAGAGAATGGTTAAATAACTTGTTGGAAGTCACACGGCTCTTAGAGTAAGGATTTGGTGTAGGCCACTGGGCTGCAGAGCTGCTCTTAAACCCAGGCCACACAGCCACTCTGCCCAGGTAAAGATTCTTGTACTCACAGCATAATTGATGACATATATATACAAGGCACAAAAAAGAGAGCTTCTTTTGTTGTATTATAGTTACTTATGTGTGTGCCTTAGCTCCCTCAGTAGAGTATCTGGAATCCAGACTCCTTAAGGCCAATTGCATGTCTTATTCAAATCTTATATCCCACTTAGGCTGTACTTTGGCCACTGGAGTATTTAGCACAAGTGCCTAGACTACTATGGTATATAAAACCACAAAGATACCCCACAGAGTGATGTAATGTTCTTTAGACCTGGAATATGGTAGGTCCTATGAAATAGTAAACTTCTAATTGGTTTAATAAGTAGCATGGATGAGCTATGCCAAGAACCATTCTGACCAACACACACAGTGGTCTGGTCACACAGTGCTGCAAAGATGTCAGGTCTCAGTGCTGTGTCCAAAGATCTCACAGAGTTAAACATAGGTAATTGTACATATTTTTGTGCAAAAGGAGTTACCTCTGCTTATTTACAAAAGCCTGGACTATGAAAGTAGAGGAACAAATACTAATAAACCCCAAATCATAAGAGGCTCCATAAAAAAATGACAGTAAATAATGTTAATAAATTTGGAAACTGATAAGTAGATGCGCAAGAAATTTTCAGTAATAAGAGACAAAGGCTACCTCATGGGTGGAGGGTGGCACAGGGCTAAGAATGGAAGACTTTATTGGAATTCTTCTTGAATAGTATTAGAGTCCCAGGTCCCCTCCTCTTAGCAAACACAGGATAAGCAGAAGATAGGTTTACTTCCGGAGAGGCTGAACTGGTCTTCTGTGCTCCAGGTATAGCTAAGGGCAGCACTGAGGTAAAATTAAAACAGAGGAATAAAGTAGAAGTCTGCATACTAAGCAAGTGAGGCCCCCAGCCTCTTCCCCCTGCTTCTCTGAGAAAGCAGGCTTCTATCCCTCAAAAAGGAAATCAGTGAATTCCTCTTCAGGGAAAGTAAGCAGCCTCTTAAAAATAATGGTACTAACTATTTAAAACTAGCTGTTTAAAAAGACAATATTTTTCACTATTTTACATACACATACACCAAACATATATACACACACGCACACACATAGCATTAAATGTTAAGTTCCTCAAAGGTTAGATTTGTATCCTATTCATAGTTTCAGCCTATAACGCAAAGCTCTGCATGTAATAAGTGGTCAGTAAATATTTATTGAATTTAACTGCTAAGTATCTAAACACGGAGTTTGATTCTTAACAACCAAAAGCTGTTTCTCCAAAACTTCCTTATTCCAACTAAAAACTAAAACTGAAACCAAAGTGGCCATGAGTATTTGTTGTGCTCATGGTGAATACATAACACAATTCCTTCTCTCTGCTCCCTCCAGTGTGATGTTCTGAAGCCCACTGATTTGATGAAGCTATGGAATTGATCTTCAGACTCAAAGATCATGGTTTGATGGTTGGTGCCTATACACTCCAAATAAATCTATTGTATTCTCTGTGGCTTATTTAGTGACATCATGATCACCTTATAAAAAAAGTTTGTAAGTGAAGTTTTAAGTTTGAAAACGTATTAGAGTTGTTGAAATTTTTCTAATATGTTCTTTTGTCTTCAGAAAGAGTTCAGCCACTTGCATTAGATATGATTTATTGTAACACAAGAAGGAATGGTAATTTAGTACTTAAAAACACAGAAAGTTACAAGATAGAAATTGGAAAACATGTTGCTTTACTTCCATAATTTTTTAACATTCCTTAGCAAGAAAATGGCCCAGACTACATTGATTTTATGCTATTAGTTCTGGGAAGACATCTGTGGTTTTCATCATTATCCATTAATATTAACTGTTGAAAAGCATCCCTAAGTGATTTTAACGTTTTAAAAAGCAACTGTGGCCTTGGGAGTTCTCAGCGATGCTTTGCCTACCAAGGATTGGCAACAGTTCAGGAATGGGGTGGCCAAATCACTGACCTTTTCTTTAAGCAAACAGTCAGGGGTATAAAAGAAGGAGAATAGCAACAAAGGGAAAAGCCAAAAATCTTCCCCCCCCCCCATAGATGAGATCAGCTTCACTTAGGGAATACACTTTTACATTATGATGCAAAGTTAGAAAACAATAATTTTGAAACAAACAGTATGTTTAAGGAGGGTGACTGTGGTTGATCTTCACAGCAGCCTTGCAGGATAAGTATTCTCACTTCCACTGTAGAGATGACAAACTGATGTCCAGAGAACAAGAGGCTAAGAGCACAGACTGTCAGCGACTGCCAGGAGCACCCTCTTCCTTCACCCCAGCAGCCAGTCTGAGGCTCAAGCAGAAGTAGCCTCTCTGAACTCAGCCTCCTCTGGGCTCCCCATTGACGATCCCAGTTCTTCAGCAGCCCTCTGTGTAAAGGCTGCTTATTGCTCCATATCCCCCAGAGTCAAGAATGCGGCAGGAAACTCCTTAGTCTATAATGCCTCTTCTAGACTTATTACTCCTCCACCTTTACGTAGAAGTCACTGCTCCTCTGAGGCTCATGTCACCTAGTACACTACTCCTTGCTTCTCATGACTCTGCCATCTACCTACCTCCAAGTCAGACCCATCAAAGAAGCCACTGGTATGAGGATCATTGTATTCCACCCCAACTGCTGGAAGAATGATGCAGAAAAGAAAATAGATGCGAGCCAAAGGTACCTTCTACTTTGCCATTTGCTTGTGGCTATAATTCAATTATCACCTTGGATACCACAGAGAACAACCTCTCCTGCAACTTAGAATGCTATCAGCTTTGGCATATGTACCAATTTGCTAATGACTGAGCTGTACAGTCCTAAAGTGTCTGAATTTAATTATATATTATTAACAGAAATTACAGAAATTCAAGTTTATAATATTTGGAAAAACTAGATATATTTTTTCAATGTTATCAGTAACCTTGGCATAATAAAGATATGACCAAATTCAGATTATGACACACCAGCTGATATGTTGCCATTCAAGACCCAGGGAGATGGCTGAGCGGGGATTACAAGAGAGTGACTGGCTGAAGGCCAATGTTACAGTCATGTTCTATGAAAATGTCTATTTCTGCTTTTCATAAACATTCTAGCGACCACATTACTTATAAATCTGCAAATGATGTTCAGTTCTTAGCTCAAAAATTTCGAAATAATTCCTTATTCAAAAAAAATCAAATCCCATGTATAATATGATCTTATGGTAGGAGTGGAGAATAACATTCATGTTATATACTCACAGATAGACATTTATATGACACTGTTGATTGCATATACAATAGCCATCCCTCTTTCCTTTGTTCACATTCCCAATATACATTCATGTCTTCCCACATAGGTCATATGACTCAGTGAAATTGACTCTTCTAGCTCCAGGGATGGATTCTGATTAGTCTAAATTGATCATGGTAATCCAATCCCCCTCATCAGTGATTGGTTCAGGAATCCAGGCTTTAAAAAATCAGCACGTGGCAATGCTCCACAATTGCTATTGATCCAGAAGTGAGCACAAGATTAAGTTGGTCCACATTATTTCATAATTGAGAGAGTTTTCTCCCTCTGCGACTGGATGTGAACAAGGAAGCATGTGGCCCACATGCTATTAAGATCCATCTGGCCACCAGGAGGGAAGCCACCTGAAGACCAGCCAACATGTATAGGAGGGCAGAGCTAAAAATAAAAAAGAAATCACAGAGAAGCTGAGCCAGAGCCTTGCTCATACTGTGCCAGGAGACACCCTACGTTCAGACTTTCTGCTCCTCACAGATTAAATATCCTCATGGATTAAGGTAGCTTGAATCTAGTTTTCTCTCTCTTGTAGCTAAAAGCATCCTGATTGGCACTATGTATATGCTACAGATGTTTTGCAAATAAAGATAGTAATGTTTTTTTTTAAATGCCCGAAGGCTGCCTACAAAACTGAACATTTGACATCTAGTGAATGGCACTGGGGTTAGTGGTGTGGAGGCTGATACTGACAAAGAAGGAGTTTTATGTTTGACGTTATATATTGCTACTCTTTCATTCTCACAATAAGTATATACAAGTTTTTATAAAAATGTTTCTAAGGACGGTGGGTAAGAGGATTGACCAATGGATCTTTCAAGAGTATTTCCACACCCTAATACTATGACTTTCTTCTTTGTTATTATTCTAAATGGCTTGAAACCACCAATTATACAAGAAAAAGCCATCATAGAGCTTTATGGTATCTGCCTAATCCAAGCATCTGTTCACTGTGAAATATCCCACTTTAATAACTCTCTGTCTTCCAGCCTCTCTCTTCTTCTCCCACTCCTCCTCTCTCTCACACACACACATACACATAGATGGGCCCCAAAAGCTACATTTCACCTATAGACCCTGCTCTCCTGGCCATAACCTCTTAGCCTGGTGATAGACACTCGACCAAAATATGCTTCCTGCCCTTGACTGAAAAGTTTTTCTTTCTACTAATAATCAGACAGAAAGAGAACTGTTTAAATCTTAGCAGCAGGAATTTAGCTTAAACATAAAGAAGAACTTCCTGTCTAATTGCTATGATACAGCAAATAATGATAACTTCGTAATCACAGTATGTAATTCACCTCCAAGCTTTTGATATATTATATATTTCTCTTTACTTTCTAATAACACATGCCATCCTAACTTTGTTTGAATCCCTCTAATAAACTCCTTCCTTGCCTAAGGAATTAGAAGTGTGTTTCTGATCATTATAATCAAGAGTCTTAACTAAGACAACAAAGGAACTGAAGTTTAAGTGTTTACTTGTTATTTACTTAAATAGGATATATTCATATTTTTTTAAGCCTCCAGACAGAGAGGCATATCCACTGGAAGGCCTAGGTAGAAGCATCTGTTTGCCATGTCTAGAACAGTTGGCTTGCAGCTTTTAGGCCACGTGTAGCTCTTGAAGGCAAGAGTGACAAAGAAATGGCTGTCACAAATGATGCAATGCTGGTGCCAGAGGAAATCAAAGGTAATACCACATCTTTTATAAATTACTAGGAATAAAGACAATGTTTTACTTTAGGTACATTTTGTATGCGACTTCATTTCACAAGAACTTGAAGGAAAGTTATAAAGATACATGGAGTATTGTGAAGATTCCTTTTATGTGTCAACTGGGCTGAACCACAGTATCTAGTTATTTGGTCAAACATTATTCTAGATGTTTCTGTAATGATGTTTTTCAGATGAGATTAATATTTAAATCAGTAGACTTTGAATAAAGCAGATTGTTCTTCATAATACCCGCAGGCCTTATCTAATCAGTTAAAGGCTTTAATGGAAAAAGACTGACCACCCCCAAAGAAGATGAAATTCCGCCAGACTCGAACTACAACACCAACTCTTCCCTGAGTCTCTAGCCTGCCAGCCTACCCTGCAGATTTTGGACTTGTAAGCCTCCACAATTGTATGAGCCAAGTCCTTAGAATAAATAGGTGATAGATTAGATAGATAGATATATGTAGACAGACATAAACATCCTATTGGTTCTATTTCTTTAAAGAACTCTTCTAATATAAGTATCAAAAAAATGTATGATAAAATTATAAAATGAGGACAGAGGAAAAGATAAAGCAGGAATAAAGTTATTATCAAGAAGCATGCCATAGATCTTGCACAATTTATTAGATATGGGTCACAATTTTGAGTCTGAGCTTCCTAGCAACCAGCTCAAAGAAGTAAACCCAATCATATACATAACTTCAGAGTGCCCATAAAATAAAAACACAGTTGACTCTTGAACAACATGGGGGTTAGGAGCGTGATGTGACCCCTACACAGTTAAAAATCCACATATAACTTTTGACTTCCCAAAAATTTAACTACTAATAGCCTACTATTGACCAGAAGCCTTGCCAATAGCATGAACAGTCAACTAACACATATTTTGTATGTTATATGTATTCATACACTGTATTCTTACAATAAAATAGAGAAAAGAAAAAGAAAATCACAAGAAAGAGAAAATGTATGTACTATTCATTAAATGGAAGTGGATGATCATAAAGGTCTTCATCCTTGTTGTCTTCACATTGAGTAGGCTGAGGAGGAAGACGAGAGGTTGGTCTTGCTGTCTTAGGGATGGCAGAGGCAGAAGAAAATCCATATAGAAGTGGACCCATGCAGTTCAAACTTGTGTTGCTCAAGTCAGTTGTAGCTGTTTTTTCTCAAGACACACACAACTGAGAAGAATTTCCCCCCTAAGACCTATAAAGAAGGTTCACGAGATCTGGTGAATCATGTCATCATGTAAAGATACACAAGTTCCTCAGAAACACTTTTGTGTGCTTGCAACATGCGTATAGTGGTACCCAACCCATAGTAGATAACCTCATAAATATTGGTTGAAAGACTAATCAATCAGTTATCAAAATTTTTAATAGCCAGTTGAATTAGCTATTTGCATTTTTGGAGGGCAAAATTTTATTGTAGACTTCATGAATAAGATTGATAAAGTCAAGACTTCCACTGAAGTTCAACTATTAGACATGTTTCCACCACCATGTTGCCTCAGTGCAACAGAAGGACAGGAAAGAGGACAACCAGCACAACCCAGATCTTCCTTAGTAGTTTGTAGGGATTTCAAATGTTTCTAAAATGTGAAAAAAATTAATAACTGACTGTAAAGTTTATCTCTCCATTAACAAGAGAAGCAGGAAAACATTGAAACCAAAGCAATATGAACTTAGCTTAGACATTGAGGGGAACTTGTCGGAGCAGTTACAAAATTTGGAAGTCATCCAAACTCCAGAATCTTATCCTTGATCAATTTAGAGATAACTTTTCTTCTTTGGATTTCTCTTTAGATGATGAAAACATTAGCTCTCATAATTCTGTCCCCCAAATAATAATGAGAATTGCATTTTCCCTTGAAGTTGAACTGTTACCCTAGAAGTAGCTTATAACATGATAGCAAGTAATGAGAATGGGAACTGTCATCCAAATATTAGAAACATCCAGAACATCCAAAACAAATGGATGTTTGAATTTCTTTGCTATGAATGCTTTCCTGGATTGTTTTTAACTCAGTTATTTAACTGTATAGATATTTAAATATATTTAAATAAATAACTGTACAGTTATTTAACTGTAAATTTTTATATTAGCTCTAGAGCTGCCTAATACACAGGGACAGTGCTTTACACTAACACAAAATGTAGCACTATAAAAACATTAAAATTTTATTACACTTGTGTTATCAAAGAAAGCAGATATTGCAAACTAAAAGGACTTTTCTGTTATGCAGAAATTTATTAATTCCAGTATAAACTTTTCCATTCCAACAAGCTATTATTTTATTGATTCTAAAATTATATTTAAGCTATATTGCCCCCACTCAACTACATCACCATCACTTTTTACTAATTGCATTGTTTACTTGAATTACTTATTCAAAACAGCATTTGATTATTCAAAATAATGTTGCTCAATTTTAATTGAATCCTCGAGCCAGCCAGCATGCAGCTTCTCAGCTTGCATAGTAATTCATCAATACATTCATTATGCATTTCTTATGGCTAGGACATGGATTAAAATAAGAGATTTGGTTGAAGGTGTGTCTGCTTTCCTTTAGGTAGAATAAAGAAGGAGAAATAAAATATATGTATACAGATACTTTTTTCTAAGTTTAAATACTTTATAATATTATACTAATTGTTTAAATTTATGGGGCACCTTTCCTCTAGGGAATTAAAAACATTTATCTGTCTGTAACCTGGAGAGTGACTTTTTTTTATCTACAACCAAAGAGTGAATGACTTGAAGCCCATAACAGCTAACTAGTTGGTCCAAAGTTACAGAGAATCTTCCAGAACCCACTAAAACTCCATCCTCATTCAGTGTTGTTTCTGTAACCTATAACAGACATTTTTATATTTATAACAAGTAATTAGAAGGACCACAATTGTATTTTCATAGAATTTGTATGCTATCAGCAGTTGCAAACTGACAGCTGACACAGAATTCTGCTCGACATTTAGAAGTACTGTTTTTTTGGCCAGCACAGTGTTTTTCATTTTTTGTTCTTGGATTTGGATACCTTTCTGCCAGGATACACTGCTCAGTCCACCAGAATTCTTATCACTGCCTACAGTCTCACACTGGCAACTTCACCCTTTCAGATGACCTGCTAATTTGAGTTTTTATCCTTGATCTATACAGATTATATCCCCTATTTCCAACTTAAAATTTAATTTCCCTTCATCTTTAAAGCCATTTCTTACTTTTTAAAGTTTTATTATTGTCATGTCTTCAATCTTCCAACCCAGTGTCACTATCATAAATGCACATTGTGAACTGTATTCATTCAATAAATATTTATTTCATCCTTCCTAATATGGTCTGTATGCAGCTGATAGCAAACAAAACAGGCAAACAAAATGTCCTGCCCTCCCAGGGTGAACATTCTAGGAGAAGAAACAGACATAAACAAATGCAGATTAATGCTATGGGTGATAGAGTTGTAGCACTACCTTGAGGATATCAAGAAGGTCTCTCAGAGGAGATGACATTTTGAGCAGGGATGTGAATAAAGAGAAGGCATGAGTCACACAAACACCTGTGGGAAGAACAAGTGCAAAGGCACCAGGACAGAAACTTGCTTGGTACACCTGCAGAATAACAAGAAGGAGCACAGAGCATGAAGGAGAGATGTAGGAAACTAGGTCAAAGGGGTGACCAAAGGCCAGTTCTCACAGGGCCTTTTAGGCCACAGTAAGGACATGGGATCTTCTCCAAGTGTGATGAGAACTGTTGGCGATTTTGAGTAGGGGAACAAAATGATCTGACTTGATACGGTTTTTTGTTTTTGTTTTTTTTTTTTTTTTTTTTTTTTGAGACAGAGTCTTGCTTTGTCTTCTGGGCTAGAGTATAGTGGTGTCATCACAGCTCACAGCAACCTCAAAATCCTGGGCTCAAGTGATCCTCCTGCCTCAGCTTCCCAAGTAGCTGGGACTACAGGTGCGTACCACCATGTCCAGCTAATTTTTTCTATTTTTTGTAGAGATGGAGTCTCACTCTTGCTCAGGCTGGTCTCGAACTCCTGGCCTCAAGTAATCCTCCCACCTTAGCCTCCCAGAGTGTTAGGATTACAGGTGCGAGCCACCACACCCAGCCTGACTTGATACTTTTAAAAAATTATTCTGGCTGCTATGTTTCGAAAAGACTCTGAGGGAACAAGGTTAGGTGAAGAAGCCAGCTAGGAAGCTACTACAGTGATCCAGATGAGAGATGAATATATTCAATTCCTTAATAGTAAGGCTCCAATTGTGACCTATACCTTGGAACAGAAAGTGAGACGTGATCAGATTTGAGATGTATGTTGAAAGTAGAGTTTACAGGATTTGATGATGTGAGGTAAGAAAGTATATTAGTCAGAGTTTTCAAAGAAACCCATAGGAGATATATATAGTAAGGAACTGGCTCACACAATTATGGAGGCTGAGAAGTCCTACAATCTATAGTAGTAAACTGGAAACCCAGGAAAGCCGGTGATATAGTCCTGGTCTGAGTCTGAAGGCAGGAGAACCAGGAGAGCTAATGGTGTAAGTCCCAGGGCAAGGGCAGGAGAAGACCCATGTCCCAGCTCCAGCAGTCAGGCAGAGAGAGAGAAAGAAAGAGAAAGTGAAAGTGACTTCCCCCTCCTTCTGTCTTTTTGTCCTATTCAGGCTCTCAATGGATTGGATGATAACCATTCACATTGGGGAGAGCAATCTACTTTACTCAGTCTATCAATTCAAATGCCAACATCTGGAAATGGCTTTATAGACACACCCAGAAATAATATTTAAGCAAATATCTGGGCACCCTGTGCCCCAGTCAAGTTGACACATAAAATTAACCATCACAAAAAGTAAGGGATAAGTGAAGATGGATGACTCCAGGGTTTCTGGCCTGAGCAAGTGGTTGAACAACTGTGTCAATCTATGAAATGAGGAAAACTGGAAGAAGAGAAGGTTGGGGAGTGGAAGCAGGAGCTAAGTTTTGGGTAAGCAAATTGTGAGACACCTATTTGGCACCTAAGTGGAAATATCTTATAGACAATTAAATATGTAATTCTGGAACTCAAACGAGATGAATGGCTGGAGGCATGTATTTGAGCTTATAAATATATAATGTCATAAGAATGGGAAGAAATACCTAGGGAGCCAGTGTACATAGAGAAGAGGTCGAAGAACTGAGTGTTCCCAGGACCATGCTGCCATTTATAATTAAGGAGAAAGAAGAGTGTCTTGCAGAGAAAATTTAGGACTGGCCAGTGAGGCAGGAGAATGTAATATCCTGGAAGCCAACTAAAGTACACAACAGTGAATCAGCAGCATCGACATCAACTGGGAACTTGTTAGAAATGCAAATTCTCAGCCAGGCTTGGTGGCTCATACCTGTAATCCCAGCACTTTGGGAGGCCGAGACAGGAGGATCTCTTGAGGCCAGAAGTTTGAGACCAGCCAGACAATATGGCGAGACTCTGTGTCTCTACAAAAAAAAGAAAGAAATGCAAATTCTCAGAACCCACCCCAGACCTATAGAATTTGAAAGCTGTGTTTCACCCAGTCCTCTAGAAGATTCTGATACACACAAAAGTTGGAGAGCCAAAGGAATTTAGTAAAGAAACAGAATAAAGGCAACCCTGAAAAGGAATACAAAGGCCTCCAGAAGTATTTGCTAAGAGTCAAACTGAATACATACCTTCATTTAAATTATTTTTATTTTGTACTATCAAGTCATGTTTATATAACTAGCAGCTCTGTGGAACACATATTCTTAGAAGTCTCCCTTCATTTTCATCAGATTTGTCTTACCATTTATAGTAGCTATGGTTTCAAGGGACTTGCATCCCAAATGTCTTCTTTTGCAAACAGACCTTACCACCCTCTCCCCTTTCCCACCACCCTCAACCACATTACAGTTCATATTACAGGTTGGAATATAAAACAAGCTCACATAAAAATTTTCATGCAAGATAAATTTTAAATTTTTATCTTTTAGATCATTGGTTCCCAAATCTATTTGCTCATCAGAATCACATAGGAGGTTTTGTGGGTTGGTTTGTTTGTTTTAATGTAGATTCCTGTGCTTTACTCCAGACCTAGCCCAGAAGAGAATCTTAGAGGTGGTGTCCAAGAATCTGCATTTTTTTTAAAAAGTTGATTTTGGAAGATTAGCTAGGCTTAGGAGCCACTGTTATAAACTGTAAGATTTTTAGAAATTCAGAAACCATCAAAATCTGTCAAGGCTGAGAAGTCAAGGAAAGTTCTGTGGCAGAAGTGGGATTTGACTAAGCAGAGTTGACTGTCAACTGTAGTAGACTATAGACTGATGGGCAGAGGAAGGGTACAGGTCCTCTGGGTCTGAGTAAGAACATGACAAAGGTAAAAGGCAACACGAGCTGGGGCATTTGTGATCTTCTGAGATGATTAGACTCTGGGAATGCAGAGAAGATGCAGTGAGAAATGACAGGAAATAGGTTAGACAAGAGGCATCTTACAGTTAATTTCAATAAGTAATAGCTCAAGCTTCAAGATAGGTGAGTGTGAAACAAAGAACATGAGAAAGGGTGTCATGACCCTCCCGGCTCTGAACTTACCAGCTAAAGCCCCTAGAAAGGTAATTCTAGGTAGTGATTTGTGCTAAATGAGATTTTGTCCAGATTTGTGATTCTAGGAAAAATGAAGGAAGAAAACTAACCGGCATATAAGATTTTTTGCAGATCTAACCTTTTTGATTCTATTCATAAGTTCCACCATTTCATCATTTCCAATGAGTCCCTTGAAGTATTCTTTGCTATTCTTTGAATCCTACTTTTCTCCATTATGAGGAGAATGAATTGCCAAGTAATGTGAGCAATAGTAGGTGATTTTTTTTCATTAATCTCACAATAGGAAGTCCTACATCTACATTCTAGTAGCAGTCAACCTGGAACAATATGCACCTTTCTTCAAGGTTTGCTCTAGAGACTTTGTGACCTTAATACACATTTTTTTGACAAAGATAAAGCTTTAAAACACATGCACACACACACGCAAGATAGATTCATATGTCATACAGACCTAAAAGAATAAAACTCTGCAGTAAACAACATGTTACATAAATCTGCCGTGACAAGCATTTCTGTGGTAGTAGCCATTTTTCCCAAGTGACTTAGTGATATATGAAGACTAATATACTCATGGGATAAAGACTGCACCTTCTATTTCCAAGTACACTTGACACAATCCAAAATCAATTTTCTCCTCCTTTTGAAGTTAGTTCCAATCTGTCAAGATCCATCCCTCTTTGGCCTCATCTCTAGCTATGTCCCTTTTTCCATCATATTATTTAAAGACTACCATTGCAAATCACAGACATGAAGATTCAACAGAAAATAAAATGTTGCTGAAAGAAAATAGAGTATATTACCCACTTTAAAATTATCTTGTTGAAAGCTCATGAGATTGTTCCCAGGAACGATTCTTTAGTTATTTTCTATAAAGTAAAGAATAGTGTCCAAAGGAGATTTCAAGGACAAAGGAATTATGATAAAGGTCTACAAATGAAGTTAAAAAGAAAGATGAAGTTAGTAAAGCCTCTTTTCCTTAAATCTGCTTAGCGCTACGACTCTGTACTATATTAGGGATATCTGATGGCTTACCAAGTTCCTAATAAAAGACTTGCAGGATAAAAGCTGCAAAGGAAATAGAAAGATTTACTCTGGAAGCCCTAGTTATGTCCCTCTTGCATGATCTGTGTCCTGACAAATGATCTCTTTAAAGGTGGGGCCAGGATGTAGTGGAACTGACTGAACTGATTTCCTATAAAAAAAAAAATCCCTAAGTAAAGAGCACCAGTACCAAACCCATTAATTGTTTTCTAACCTATGGTTATTAGGGTTAGGGATTAAAAAAAATCAAAAAAGCAAATAACAGAATTTTCAAAAGCTAACAAGCTACTAGAAAAGGATAATGTCAAGATGAATGTCACAAGACAATAAAGCCAGTATATACTTGTTACAATAGCCAGAAATCTGGGCACATATGTGATGAATAAAAAAGACAGAGGTCTTTCTTGGCTGTAAATTATCAGGGATAGTTTTGTAAAATATCAGATTTGAACTGGACTTTAAGAGATCAGCAAAGTTAAAGCTTTAATATTTTGGGGGTGACCCCTGAGTGTCCTGTCAATCTATCACCTAAGTGGGTTTTATATTTGCTCCCTTTTCTCCATCTCCTCTGCCACTGCCCTAGTTCCAGCCACCATCATCCTTCACCTAAATGCCTGCAACAGCCTCCTTTCTGCTTCCACGTTGGCCTCTCTGCCCCTTGATTTTGTTGGCCTACCTTCAGTTCCTGGAACATATCAAGCGCTTTCCACCTCATTACCTTGGTCTGCTGTTTTTATTGCTCTAGAGTGTCTAGCACATAGTAGCTGCCCAATAAATATATGTTGACTCAATGAATAATCATTTCTTTTTCTGGTTTGTAAGCCCCACAAGGACAGAGACCATTTTGTTTTATTCCCCCACTGCATTGCCAGAAGCCAGCACAGCACCTAAGGTGAATGGGTGTGCCACAAATAGTTATTGAAAAAAGAAAAGAAGAAAGGAAGGATTGAATAAACAAATACCAAATCTGCTGCATGAGTTGTAAGGACATGTTGTTATCCTTACTATTATTATAATTCTTAGTTCCCTTTAGAAGCATATCATAACACTATGACTCATCTTGGAATAAAGACAGGAAAGTCTATGCTAGTATTTACCTGTTATACTTGTTTTATAATTATCTATTTGGCTAAATATACTGTTTTGAAAAATAATGAATAGTAATAAAAATTTCTTTATTGTACCTGAGTTAGCCCCAAAGCATTATCATTAATACCTACTGTATTTCCAAATGCTAACTAATAACTAAATATGCATGTTTTCAAGTCATTTTAACAAGCCTTTTACATGGATATTAAAAAGGCTAGGTACATAACAGAAACTATCTTATTAACATCCATGTAAGGTGGTTTGATTCCTATAAAATAATTGCATATGCTCAGAGAAACATCATATTTTTAATGCTGGAAGTAATATTACAGTGACATTAGCAAAATAAATTGCACTTTTTTATTACAGTGAGACATACGCCATTATCTGTTGAATTTAACAAACATACAACATCAAGGCTGTTTCATATTTAGTACCCCAGGGTATATCATGTGTAGTAATAATGTATTATGAAAGGAAAATTGTTTTAGATCCTTCCTTATAAATTATTCTTTCTTTCCCATTCTCTGTGTGATTTTTTTAAGTAATTTTTTAAGCACAGAGATGTGCAAAGCACTTGACCATAGTAACAAAATCATATTTTAGCCCACTAGGAATAGTAGTATTACAGTATAAAAACAGTGCAAACACATAAAACAGAATGAGAGGATTTTACTATGACATCAAGAGAGCTGCAAAGACCTCTTTTGGGTAAGAATTTAAAAGCATATGATACACCTGTGGGGTATGTGTAAGATTTGTAAAGTATATATAAATATGGCTTCATTCAATACAATAGAAATTTTATTCTCATAAATGATTCTATCAAATATTTTTCTCAAATCAAAATATCAAATATTTTTCTCAAAAATTTAGAATTAACATTTAGATTTAAAATTTAGATTAGGATTAGATTAAGATTTAAAATTTAGGATTTAGTTTAAGATGAAAATAAATGCAACTTGAATAAAGGAAATTGGAACTAAAGTTTTCTAAAATTGCATCTGTAATTTTGTTCTAAGAGTACCAGTCCAATTTTCACAAGGTAAGATTCTTCCAATAATAGTACATTGAAATCTCAGGAGTTGTTTACCTGGGATTATAAACGACCTTGATAATTCTCTTTGCTATCAATTCTTGTGATTAATTTAATTGATCTTCTGCTGATGTGTTAATAATATAGATCTTCTCTTATAGTAAACTATCCCATTTCATTCTTTGCTTTTCTTCCTGACCATTAAAAATAACACAGAATACATGATTTTTTTTAATTCAATAGGTTTACACATTAGGCTTTCTATACCAATTTAAATAACTTTCTTCTAACTAGAAAGAAAATTAGAAAATGTAGAAAAGCACCAAAATAGCACCATAATGCTGCCTTCAAAAGTTAATCACTAGTAATATTTTCAGGTATCCTTTTCTATTTAATGTATTTTAAGCAGTCATTTATGTAATTAGTCAACAAATATTTATTGATTTTCCACTATGTGCTAGCCATTATTTTAGGTACCGGCAATACCGTAACAAACAGAATAAAGATGCCTGCCCCCAAAGGACTAAGATACCAGTAATAAATACAGCCGATAAACAAATATGTAATATAGGAGTATAAGTACTCTGATGAAAAAGGACTTCAGCTAAATAGTGTTATTTACAGAAATGGGGAACACTAGGAAAAGAAAACATTGGGGGAAATCAAGAGTCTGGTTTTAGACATGTTCAGTTGACGAGGGCTATTAAGTTACCTGGTAGTGACGGCACCATATTGTTCCTAATGGTTTGTGGTCTGCTTCTCCACTTGGCCTTTTATGGATATTTTCCCATTTGAAAATACATATTTCTATACGGTGATATTAAAAACCTACCTAGAAATCTACCAAAACTTACTTAACTGATTACCTATTGCTGAATATTTGTTTACTTTTTTAATAATTGTAAATAACTTCACTGTAAGTTCTTTTACATATATATTTATAGAAATTCCTAATTATTTTGTTATACTAATTCCTAAATGTGAAAATACTTTATCAAAGGATATGTACATTTTAATGCTTTTGATTTCTATTGCCAATTTTTCTCCAGAAAGATATATCAATTTCACACCCACCAACTTGCCACTTAATATTTTCTTATCTTTTCTTTTTTAAAAAACAAAATATTTCCTTGCTATTTTTATAATAATACAGAAATTGTAGCTAATATTTATTGAGAAATTACTACTTAGCAAACAATATGCTACATGCTTATATGTATAATTTCTTTGAAAGTTAAGAAATTTAAGGTTTTAGAGAGCTAAATAAATTGCCAAAGCTCCCTCAGCTATTAAATCAGAGCAAAAATTGAATTCAAGTCATCTGGTTTCATAAACTCTTACTATTAAATCTCAACACTATATGTAATTTAGTCAATTGATAACTGCCTGATATTAGTGTTTAAATAAAATTTGTGATATAAAAAAATAAAAAAAATAGTTTTACTTCAAGAAAAAAAGAATAATATTTTGGAGGACAACAAAAAGAGAAACTGCTAAATTCTAATTTAAAACAACCGTTTTATAGTGAAAAGGACCCCCATAGACTACAACATATGACAGAAATGATAAAGATGAGAGGAAAAAAAGGGTAATATGTGAAGCCAGTGTAAAGAAAAAAGGGGAAGTTTCAGAGAGCTTGTCTGGAACAAAGGCATTTAATTTGTGGAAGGTCAGTACAGTTCCCCTAAATTTATACATTATGCAATTTTTGAATTTACCTGCTGTACTGTAATAAACTAGACAAAGCCTTAGATTCTTACAATTGTAAATGATAGGTGAACCACAATCTTGGAAATCACTATAATTACTTCTAAGTTTAAATTTAAAAAATCTAACCAAAATCAATCTGTTGAGTTCTCTATATTTTCGACCAGGCTCCCCAGCATAGAGAGTACTATTGCCTTGCAAGGGTGCTCACATCATATCCTATGGCTGGAACAGGCCGAACGATCTTAAAGGTTGGCATCAGTTAAAGTTGTGATTTAATAAACTATAATATTATGGAACAATATGCCTATGAAAGTCACTTGGCATTTAGGGTTTTGCCATCTCAGAAGGTTAATCCTGATTACCAAAAATATGATTTTGGTTGCTGCTACACAACATAAGTAGAAAGGATTATGTTTGGAACTGCCTTCTTAGTAGTTTCATGCTGCCTCTTAGTACTTTCATAACCGGAGAAAAGATTAATGGAAAATTAACTCAAATAAAGGGAGGGAATGACTAAGGATTCAGATCCTTTGAGAGAGTCAGTATATCAGGGAACCACCTATCAGTTGAGTCCTGGCTTAGGGCAAAGGAAACATGGAAGGGGTAGTGGAAGAAGGTAGTTAGGACTATTTATAGCTTCATGAAAGAGAAAGGACTGTAGCACCTATGCCTATTTCCTTCCTTGATTGTTGTGTGTATAGACACACAAAAATATATTATATAGTAACTATTACATATATACATGGTAGTGTGGGAGTGTGCATGTGCACACATGCACAATTTATTTTTTACTCTCTTGTCTTTCAATCCTTGTTTTTTACAAGGATTATTGCTGGCAGTTAACTTTACCATTGAATCTTAAGATTATGTAAGGTTTAGGTGGAATTAAAGGAGTATTTAGTAGCAGCTAGAGATGGACATCATGATTGTTGGGATTTTGTGTTGTGGGAAAGGGGAAAGTATTTTCAACTGGAGGAAGGATAGAAAGCACAGAGTTCTGTTGTATAGAAGTTAAATTTGTATGGCAGGATGGCCATGGATACTAAGTAGTGGGAGAGTTAAGTAGGCTCTGCTTGTTAGTAAGCTGTTGTCTCCCAGCTCCAAATAAACACTTCTATATACTGTTTTGTGATGCTGGCCCCACAACTCTGCACACTACATTTCTCCTTTGCTAGCTGGCTCTCCTGTTAGGTTTTGTCAATGGGGGCACTAGAGGGAGGTTGCAAGATTGGAAGAAAAAGTAAACACCTGATCCTTTCTAGTTACTTGTTGATCCTGTCAGCAGAGCCCTGACCACTGCACTTTAGCCTGGCAATAGCAGTTGGTTCTGGTCTCCAATTTCTTTCTTGAAACTATTTTTCTGTTCATCCGTGATGACTATATTGCAGTTAACTGACTTATAGAGTCATTGAAGAAAACTGTAGTGCATAAGACTGAGAACCAGAGGACCGAGGGTTTTTAAATTGTTCTTTACTTTTGTCTTTTCCCAACTCCTAACATATCAGCTAATGTAACCTTAATCAAGTTAGCTTTGCTCTGTTTTTTTTTAATATTATAAACAGTGTTATTATGATGTCTTTTTTATAACCTAAAAGAGTGTTGTGAGCATAAACAAGAAAATATCCAAGAGGCTTCTTAGATACAGAAAAGGATAAAATTCTGAGGTAAGATTCAATATGGCCAAAGAAATAATATTCCATATTAAACCTTTTGAAAAATATACAGGCACCAATCCAGATGAATGACTAATAAACAAAAAATCAGTCAAGTAATTGTACAGCAGCAACAGCAGGGAAAATATGTCTTTTTCTTCCCAAATAATTTCTTCAAAGAAAAAATTAAACTTCAAGTAGATTGAATAGCAACAAGGGATTTCAGTGTAAGATGCTGAACACCAAATGCTTTGGTGTGGCTGCTTTTTTGGCTTTTCTTCTATTGTTCTTCCTTTGTGGAAAGGGGTACATGAGGGGGTGAGATAGGAGGTTGTTTACACAGTAAAGCAATGAAACTGAGGAGAGTATGACAAATCCTGACTACTAACGTTCTGATGGAATATTTGCTCAAATTCAAGTGCAGCATTCTCACAAGAATCGTTCATTGGTGGTGGGCTGACAAAAAGCACAAATTAAATATTATGTTAAAAAAAAAATCAGAGCAAACCAGAAAAAAAGTGCAAAGTCTCTTGACATCCATAAGCAACAATTAGAACACATCACTGACAGGCTGAGGTAGAAGTCCCAAGGCTAAATGGTTGTAGTAAGTAAATCTACAGTTTCTTTTGACCCACTAAAACAGTCAAAAAATATAAATAAATTCATTTTTCAGCCTTGGAAAAATAATTTTAGAAAGTTTTCTCTCTTTCTTAAAATATTTTTCAAATGATCCATTTAAATATTGTGGCATATTTGTGTATATTGGTAAAAAAGTAATAATGTAACATTGGACCTACTTATATTTAGGATACTATTGCAAGCTGCTCTTATTTTCTGAGAATAAGTTGTAGTTTTTTGGTGGATGTTTCTTGGTTTCTTCATCACTATATACATGTGCATATATGTATACACACACACACACACACATATATACTAAGTAGAGGAGATATTTGTTACTGTATTTGCCTCTCAGTTCCACTTGGGAAGCCAATTCCCTAACACCTACATATATATAGTCGGCCCTCCATATCCGTGGGTTCAACCAACCACAGTAGGAAAATATTCCTCCCCCAAAACTTCAAAGATATGGAATCAAACTAAGTGCCTATCAATCGATGAGTGGATAAATAAAATGTGATACATACATATATATGTATACACACACATACACGGAGTACTACTCAGCTATATAAAGGAATGAAATAATGTCTTTTGCAGCAGTTTGGATGAAGCTGGAGATCATTATCTTAAATGAAGTATCTCAGGAACAGAAAAACAAACACCACATGTTCTCACAAGTGTGAGCTAAATAAGGAGTATATATGGACATAAAGTGGTATAATAGATATTGAACACTAAGAAGGGGGAAGGGTGGGAGGTATATTTACCTATCGGGTACAATGTGCACGACTTTGATGATGGGTACACTAAAAGCCCTGACTTTAGCATTACACAATTCATCCATGTAACAAAAAACACTTTTACCCCCTAAATCTATTGAAATAAAAATAAATTTTTAAAAAACTCAATAAAATATAACAATACAACCATAGGAAAAATACAAATAAAAAACAATATAGTATATCAACTATTTATATAACATTTACATTGTATTAGGAATTATAAGTAACCTAAAGATAATTTAAAGTATATGGGAGGATGTGCATAGGTTATATGCAAATACTATACCATTTCATATCAGGGACTTTAGCACCCCCCACAGATACCAAAAGATGACTGTAATGTTTACATACTTGAAAACAACATGAGCTTCTCTTCCTTTTCATGTCACCCCTGTGCAGCATTCTCACAAGAATCATGGAGTTTTCATGATTTGAACTTTAAATTTTAGAAGATCCTTATTGTTTTGCTGTCTTCTTTCATTTTTTTTTCTTTTGCTTATGTGAACTATTTCAATTTCTGGCCCTTCCAAATGATTTAATTTCTTATTTTATAGAACATTTCCTGTTAATGTTCTTTCCAAATATTCCTGGCACACAGTAAATTTTGACTCTGTATTCTGGAGGAATATCAAAGTTTTGGACTGTGTCATCTCCAGAAGGACATACAAGTTGTTGAAGTTGCCATTTGATGGAAGGAAATGTTCTGATTTTCTTAATTTTCTTGAATATGTGCCACGGAAGCCTACCATTATTGCCTTCAACTATAGTACTTCAAAACATTTAATAAAAGTGAGAAATTTGGTGAAGTTTAAAGATTAGGATTTAGTAGTTGAAGGGCATTTCTATTGAATTTATTACAGAATATTGTTTATTATAACATAGTCTCATCTGCTTCATCACTAAACTAAGAGATCTCAGAGGACATAGAGTTTCTTTTGCCTTGGTATCCAAAGCCTGATGTGTAACAGGCATTCAATAAAGGTTTAATGAACTGAACTTTATAGTTGAACAGATTATTTGCAGTCAGGATATCTTAACTAAATTTCATATGTTCTTGAAATTCTTAAAGTTCTTGAAGCACAAAAGGAAAGGCAATTTTCTATTCCTATGACAGAGTAAAACATGCTGATTTGTTTGCAGTGTACATTTTGACTCTTTCAATGTGCAACTAACACTCAACCATTGGGATGAAGATGGGAAAGTCGAGTGGTACTGCTTTTTTTTTTTAATTTTGAAGAGTTTATGTCTATGTGGTACATGCTGCAATGTGTCTCCCTAGGAACTCTGAAGATTAAACTTGCTTTTTTTTTTCCCAAGAAAGTTCTCAGTGCAAACATGTTTAATTCAGAGTTTGCAGTCAATGGTAAAGACAGGAAAATGCTTTGTTAACAAAAAGGTAATTACTTGAAGTAGGTAATGATTTTACTGAGTACAAAAACCTATTTGATAGTTATGTATAATTATGTATAATTTATATATTGTATGCACACATATGCTAAAATGTCATTTGTTTCTCCTTTATCCATTCTTCCCTTCCAGGCTAGTCCATTCTTACTACTAGCCTCAATAAATGATAAAAGTAGAATCTCTAATAAATTGGAGATCCCGTATATAATATTATTTAATAATGAGCTGAAAAAAGGACACAAACACAGTTGTTTTTTGAGCTACAATCCATTTAACCACTAGTTCTTGCCAGTCCTTTGTTACTATGGAAATACTATATGAAATTATCTCCTTATAGAGTTTCCACTACTTTCACAAAATTCAACTTCTTAAACAGCAAGATAACCCCCTTTTGAAATTTCTTTTTTACAAAATCTGACAACCTTTTACAACACTTTTTAACCAAAGAGAATTTCTTGTCAATATATTTAATTTCAAGTTTAAATGTTGGTATTAACTCAGAGACATTTAACCTATCCTGTAGATCTTTCAGTTTGCAAGATGTAACAGGCCAACCATCCAGCAGAAATCTGACCACTCACCAAATTTTAGACCGGAGAATAGCACTTCCTCTAATTTCCTTCAGAATCCCTCCTTAAGTGTGCAAGGAGAGGTAGAAATGGAAGATCAGACTTACAGGACCAGGGCCCCCTCTACAGGAATGCCCTGCCATATGTCACATAGGACAGATTCTTAAAGAGAAAATCAGAATAACTATTGACAAGACTCTTTTCCCTTCAACTCTCAAGAAACTCACATCTCTTGAAACACTGGCAGAGAAATAAAAGGAGTCATCATTATATATTAATTTTTTTCTCATTGCCCGAATGATTGGATCCTATAGATTTGGTTTTCTGGATATGCCTTCATCCATAAAGATAATAAAAGTGAAATTTTGTAGAATAGTTTCAGCTATAAATGGAAGTAAAAATGCCCAACAACATTAACTCTATAGGAAAAAAAAAGAAAACAGTGGCTAGAGGTCATCCCTTGAATACTTTTTATCTTAGAATATCTTTACTATAGAAAGACAAATAATACATTACAGATAATACAAGTTAGATTTTAACATTTCCAACAATGAATATTCTAAGAAAAGTCAACTCACAATAGGTGTATAGTAGACATTACATCTCTCTGAATAGTTATTGGATGATTGAGATTAATGTATACATAATTTATCACACTAATGTGATCTTAGGTATAATTGCATTACATCTTGTCAGATCTGACTTTCTTTTCTCTAAAAACAGCATATTCCACTCTTATGACAAAATAATCTTAGAAGAAATCTTTAAGTCTTTAAGTCACTAAGGTTCTAAATATATACATTTTCTACCAATAAAATGATAAAATTCGTGTGCAAAAGTCTCTTGAACAGTTTTTGCACGTGTTACAAAAATAAAGTAACATATAGTTTGGTTCCTCTTTTACCCTTTTATTTCTCCTTTTCTATGTTTCTCCTTTGTTTCCCCAAAAAGATATTCAGTGACAAGATTCAGAAAAAATATTTTTAATATTGTCTCTAGGGCTATTATGAGGAATATTGTTGAAATAAGTATAACGCGCACTTCTTGTGGGTCTGGAGTGTAGAGGACAAGATTCTAGGCTAGAGTCTGGCAAGTAAGATTTAAAAAAAAATAGTCTGCAATGCTCATCTCTGCAGAGATTGTCATTAAAATTAATTTTTAAGTAACTAACAATAGATGAGATGAGAATAGAAAAATAACTAAAGGATACTAAGAAGGGTAATAACCCATGGATTTATTTTAAAATAATAGTTATAGCTGTTGAAAAAGGAAAAAAAAAAATCCCACCACCCACTTCTACTCACCGTCCTCAGATAGACACAGTAGGAAACCAACATATAGTCAAAATTCTTTGCTTTTTGTATATGTGGAAGTTTATTCTGCTTATGAACAGAAGAAAATAATATTCTGCCAGGAAGGCATAGTGTTAGGTGTATGTAAAAAATTATTAGTAAATCCTCATAAAACTCAGGGAGATTGAGTTTGTTCTGCCCACTTTACAGATGAGACAAGTAAAGCTCAGTGAAGTTAACTGACCTAAATCACAGAGCTTATTAAATAGTGAAGCAAGAATTTCACTCCAAGTCCATCTAATTATAAATTTTGCACTCCTTAAATCCCAATAGGTATAATTTTGTTTCTTTCACATTTACAAAACAGAAAAGCTTTCAAAAAATCCATAATTAAGTTTTTTATTGATTCACTTGAGCTTCTACTCTCAGATTCTCATCACTGGGTGTATTCAAACATTGAGTGTTAATCTGATGGGGATTTCGGCGTTGACTGTGAGTGGTTAAACTAGAAGAAGTTTAATGTTCCTTTAAACCCTAAACTTCTAATTAACAACAATATTGTGCATATAAAAGAGCAGAAATTCTCTGCGGTGACAATTTTTCATATACCATGATTCCTTCGCATGGGACCTGAGGACAGTATTCTCATGACGACCTTATGTGGGTAGACATTACTCAATTTGAATCAGAGTGGGGAATTAGAAACTCCAATTTCAAACTGAAAAAGAAGGTAGTCAATCACAGATACATGACACTAGCTTACACAGATGTTCTGCTTTTCTCTGACTCACTCTTTGAGGCTGGAAAAAGGATAAATTTTATTTTTGATATAGTAATTGGGATATAGTCAGACCATAACTCATGTCTTCATATTATGCCCTTTCTGCCTTGTTTTATGCCCCCAATTTTGACCCAAGTTTTGAACTGCCCAGGAGTCTCTAAAAGAAAAAAAAAAGGAACAACAACAACAATTTTTAAAGAAAAGTTTAAGTTTATATTTCGAAAGGAAAATATTATTGAAAAAAATAGCATTAAAAAAAGACCTCAATATTTTTGTAAAAAAAAATAATAATAATGTTTTGCTGGCTAGGGACAACACTCTGGTTCCGAGGATAGAGTTGAAGATGGTAAATATGAAAGGTTTCTCATCAACTTTCTGTCTCTCTGACAAAGCTTTAGTTGGTGTTATGGAACTTGTACAACCCAGGGGAGTAATTCTCACAGTAGATTGATTAGCTATTAACTTCCTATTTTTTATTTCATAATATTTATTATCTTTGAGTTGTCTGAGGGCAGTTGAGCTTGTTTTGAAGCCCTAATTTTTGACAGTGAAAGAGAAAGATTAGATTTCTCTAAGTTAGAGAATATGCAGAAATAAAATCGGTAAACAGAACAGAGAAACTGTTATGTCAGCATCTGTAGCTTAGCAAAATAATATTCTAGACAATATAGGCGGTAGTAGTGAGACATATGAACAAGTATTCACTAGGCACCAAAATTACAAAAATTCTTGAAAACAACACCCCTCTTTATTATTCTTTTAGAAAGAATAATTTGTAAATGAAATATTACATGAAAAGTTAGCCAATGCCTAGAGTACACAGACTTTAATACATTCACTGCTGACACTTTAGTTTCTGAAAAGGACAAGTTACTAGCTGTACTATACAGAAGTCTGTGGAAAATGGAAGGTAGGTTAGTTGATATTATCGAATCAAATAATCAACTAATCTCACATTTTCCAATTCATTCAGTGTCGTATTGGATAACAGCTATTTTTTCTTATCTCTGTAATAAGTCTAGGGTTGAACACTACTGCTTTACATGCCTCCATCTGGCAATAGTGAAAACAATTGTCCCTAACAAGTGACAATTGAGAAATCACCACAGGTTCAGAGTTAACTCAGGTATGAGGGTTGAAAGAGCCCAGACTGGCTGGAAGAAGCCCACTATTGGCAAAGGGTAAAATCAGATTCAGGAGACCCTGTCATGCATAATTGATGTGAATTGTTTTTCACATCTTTTATTGGTTTATTCTTGTGCTGAGTATTGATACTTAATACTTGCAAACATTTATACCTCAAGTACTTATCATTGGAAAATCTATTCTGCTTTCAAAGTTAAAAGTGCCCTATGGAAAAGAAAATGTGGAATAGCAGAAAGATCTCAGAGACCTGGGGTCAAATCTTGACTGTCACTTACTCACTGTATGCCCTCGGACAAATTATTTAGCCTCTCTGAAACTTATTTAAGTATAATCTCCCCCCGCCCCTGTTCATAGAACTAAATGAAGTAACATTTGTAGGCAATGTGGCTAAGAAGAGGCTCTCATTAGATAGTAGTACTATTAGATTATGATCTGGAAACTCCCTTCAGCTCCTAAATTTCACAAAATTTGCAAAAATGAGCAATTAAGACCAGTTTTTTAAATTGTATATTATCAAAAAAAGATTCCATCTGTCAAATGTTTGTGAAATGCTACATGTCATATCCCTTTTCCCTTCATAAATAAAAATTCATTTTAACATAATTAAATGTGTTGAGAAACCCCAAAGTTAAAAAAATACTTAGCTTTATGTAACCAAGGGGCTTTTAAACTTGCTTGATTATGGAAACTCTCTTCCCAGATGATATGTTAGCAACCTAAGAACTTTTTTGTATTCCACTTATAGAAATGCCAAGTTTGCAATTGTTAAAATGCCAGAGTATAAATTAATCTTCAATATTAAATTAAACTGAAAGATCTGTGATACATGGATTCAAAATTAAGGCTAATTTGATTTTAAATAGCAGCAAAACACAGCAGGATAAATGAGGAATACAATGAAACTGAAAGACCACTGACCAGGGTTAAGACATGTTGGCATGTTGGCCTTATAATTTTTATTGGTTGGTAGTGTTTCAATGGCGAAAACAGCCTTTGAAATTAAGGACATTCAACATTTTGTTGAAATTTCTGGTGCAGTTGTTTATTTGCCACGAAGGAGGGAGACACAAAGTAGCCCTATGCTTCCAGTTGTACTCCTGAAAAGCCAAGATTAAGTATGGTAAGACATTTTGAGAAAAACTGTGAGGTTATTGCAAAACTCACAATATTTGCATTCACATATTTTAGGAAGAACAACAACTTTATTTTTCTTTCAATTGCCATTAATAGTGCTGGGGCTTTAAAACTTTTATTTATTTATATATTTACTCTTTTTTTCAGTTTTATTTATTTATTTTTTCTTTATTGAAGTATAATTTACATACCATGTCTTTACTTCATTTTAAATGTACAATTAAATGATTATTAGTAAATTCACCAAGTTGTACAGCTATTCACATAAATCAGTTTTAGAGGATTTCCTTCCGCTATTGAGACCCCTAATTCCCATCCCCAAATACATTTCAAGCATGCCCCTCCCCTCCACAGTGCTCACCATATCCCTCAGATATGTGTCTACCCCCCACCCCCGATTCCCTAGTGAACACCACCACCATTTGAGCACCATAATGTAATCAGTCAGTACCAATTTGATGGCAAGTACATGTGGGGCCCATTCTTCGGGTCTTGTGTCACCTCGCTTCGAACAATGGGCTCAAGCTTAATCCAAGATAATATAAGCGGTGCTAGCTCACTGTCGTTTCTTAAAATTGAGTAATATTCCATTGTTAACATATACCAAATTTTAATAATCCACTCATGAATTCACGGGCACTTGGATTGTTTCCACGACCTAGCAATAGTGAATTGTGCTGCCATAAACATTCGGGTGCAGATGTCTTTATAGTAGAATGTCTTATGCTCTTTTAGGTAGATGTCCAATAATGCTATTGCTGGATCGAATGGTAATTCTATTTTTAGCTCTTTCAGGAATCTCCAAATTCTTTTCCACAGAGGTTGCACTAATTTGCAGTCCCACCAGCAGTGTAAGAGCGTTCCTGTCTCTCCACATCCTCACCAGCATTTGTTGTCTTGGGATTTTTTTGATAGAGGCCAATCTCACAGGCGTTCAATTTCCCTTAGTTTACTATTTTTCTATATGGATGTCACCTGTCATTGTAGGAAGTGGAAAAGAGACTGCAGGAGTAAAGAATTGGGTTTTTAAATTACTTTGAAAGCAAAAGAAGCATAAAGCATGCAAGTTGTTACTTCTATGTCATTTTATGAGTGTCAACTTTATCTTTTCTAAGCAGCAAAATATTTTAAAGCATTCATTTTAAAAAGCTGAATATTAATCACTGATAAATTCTTAATAATATGAATTGCAATTTATTGATGCACTAGCTGCATTTGCTTTCAGGTTTCTGTCTCCATATCCATAGGAAAAAGAACATTTCACAGTTATTACAGTTAAATATAGCCAAGTGTCAGAACAGTTTCTAAAGTTGAATAAAGATAGGCATTTAAATCATCTGATATTTACTCTCCAAATCTGGCCTTTTCAGCTATTACAGTACTTGGAATGTGCATTATATTTTCAGGTAAAATTTTTTTGCTCAGTCTATTGACTCTTGTTAACATTTATAGTGAGAGACAAACAATTCACCTATCCCGATAAAATATATTGTAGCTTCCTGAATCCTTTGCATTTAGAATAAATGCCAACTTGTTTTGGTGTCCATTACTGCTTTCAAATTGCATTATGCAATATAATGCAAATGCGAGTTCTTAATTAGCAGGATCTGTTTTGTTCAAATGTACAACAGTACAGGGATTTTTCAACATATTGCAGCTGTTACCTATGGAGGAAATACATTTCACCTTAGTAAGAGGAAGCTGCACAAGTACATATGTTGTTACAGAGGGATACTTTAGTGTTTCCTTAAGCAATGCTATTTCATAATGGATTTCACATTGAATACTGCAAATTTTGCCATTGCTGCCCACTCAATTTCTGCCTCTAGGTTGTTTTTAAAGGAGAAGATGAAATTTTTCAAGGCAATGAGGAGTGGGAGTGAGGAAAGAGTTCTTTATGAAAGATGCAATATTTACCAAGGTCATAAAAAAATATGCTTATATACACATATCTCTTTAAATATTCATTCAAAAATTATATGTACATCTCTGTATACATGCTGTGTCCAGCAAACATTTGCATGAATATAACCTGAAAGCAGCCTCATATAATGACAAAAATGAAAAACAAACCCATATATATGAATAAATATTACAGACAACATAGAAGGTAGGCCATTATTCACAAATAATGTAATAACTCCTTTGCCCACCATATTTTTTTTTGCCTAGATTTGAGGCCTTTAAACATCAACCAATTCTGGTAAATATTTAACTGTAGCAGTTCAGGCAGATAGCCAAATTCTGGTTTCAAACTATTGCTAGTTTTAGCTTAAAGAGTTTTTTAATATTTAAGCAAAAGCATTTCTGGATACTAGCTATACTATATTGTGGCTAGTTTCACTGAAATTTGAATAAGTGAACTGGGTAAAACATGGGTCTTGAAGAAACTGGCATGGCAGTACTATCAGAAATGTGGCAAAAAATGGGCTAATGTGAGTCCTAGGGAAATACTACCCATTTATACTTAGCTCTATTTACCTAAAGTCAGTTTATTCCCACAGACACAGAGTAAAGAGAGAGAGTTGTTTTTCTTAGCCGAGCACCTACAAAAACAGCAAGGTTGGGGCGGGGGGTAAAATGAATATTTTAACCTTTACTTGTTCAGGAAAAGCAGGTATTTGAAATACACACATGACAGCCAAACTAGGCCTGCCTCTCTCCCCCAGGTTCATTTGCTTTCTCAACAAGCTTATTAACTAAATTACCCAACTGCATGAAGCTAGTTTGAACATTAGGCCTTTCTCAGAACATTCCTACTCTCTTGTGGAAGCACTAACATTAGTAACATGGGTAGAAGAGGACTTAATCCACATGTTTGATTGACAGCCTCTGGATATTCCAGACTCAGCTGCTAAAGTCTCTTTGGTATACACTGAGGGGCTACTGAAGTGACTTTTCTTAGTACATTTCCTCTTCCTCTCTCTGTCTCCAAGAGGTATGCAGTGGGTCCCTTCCCCTCCCTTCTTCACAGTCCCTCCCCACAGCCCTCACCCCACCCCCTCCTTTCCCTAATGCCTCCCCTCCACCAACCCCTTCCCTTACCAAAGTCTCCCCCGCCCCCCCTCACCAAAGCCTGGAGAAGTGGAAGGCACACAATGCCTCCCTTATAGGGCTCGAGCTGGGAACTGGGCATGCTCAGTAGCCAAAGCACATTTTTTTTTTTCTTTCGGTCGCGAGTGCGGCATCACTTCCAGTCCAACACCTCTCTTTCCTCTACCCATTATCTATTCCCAATCCCCACCTCCAGCTCCAAAATCACCCTGCTTAACCTGTTCTGGGCCAAAGGCTCCGGAGTTCTATGGTGCGAAGAATTAACCCGTCTTCTCGTAACCCCGCTAAATAGTCTCACTTTGGGCGAAAGCCTCACACTTTTACCTTAAAGCCCCAGGCCCCTTACGCGCAGACAGGTAGGGGGAGTGCGAATACTACTGGATCCTAGGAAGCCGATCCCAAGAAGGCTTCATCCAGGTTCGCACGCTACCAAGAAGTATTCCCAGAGCCCTCTGTTTTGCTGGGTGACAATTAGCCAAAGGTACTGTACCCGAGATACAAAATCCAAGTGCGATTGTTGCATTTGAATGTCATTGTTGTTGACTCACCCCCCTGCATCCTGGAATTATTCAATTCCGCATAGACTCGAGGAGCCTATCTTCCCCCCTTGGCACCCCTCCCCCAGGCTCTCAAATGTGTCTTTGGCTTTTCCTGGGTTCTTGGTTGCTCTCTCAAAGGAACGCCCTGTGTGTGTGTGCGTCTGCCTGTGTGTGTTTTCCTTCGTTCTTAGGGGACTGGGAGAGAAGAAAGGACTCGAGTCTGCATGTATGTGGTAGGGAGGATGGAGGCAAGCGCGCCCACATTAGAAGACTGGGGTCTCTACTCGAGGAAAGGGGTCGCTCCTCCCTAGGGGATGTTTTAGGCAAAAAGAGGGGGCGGACACCAGGAGGAAAGCGAGATTTCTTTCTCGGTGCGTGGGTAGAAGAGGAATCAAGTGGGGATGTCTGGGTGGGGTACAGGGAGGGTCAGGAATGTGCAGGGGTCGAAGTGGTTGGGTGTCTGAAGGGAGGGCTGCCTGTATGCGGGGGAAGCGGGGACGGGGGCGGGGGCGGGGATTCGGCCAGTGTATGTAAAGGTGCAGCTCGTGTGCGAGGGGTAGGGTGCGCGCGCTGTGTCTGATCCGGAACGCGCGCGCGCGCGCATGCCGCTGCCTGCCTGCTTGCCTGCTAGGGCTGTTCAGTGGGTTTGACAGGCGAGCTGGCGTGGAGGAGCTCTATCCCGGACCACTTAGAGACCATCGCAGAAACTGCAGCGTGGGTCTCGGCGTGGCAGGCCCTGCAAAAGACGCCAGCCTCCAGAGGTGGGTGAATTTCCAGTGGGGGCTGCGCGAGCTGCACCAACACACACACTGCCTTTTCCCCCGCTCGGCTCGGCAGCATGTGTGTGTGCGTGTGTGTGTGTCTGTGTCTGTGTTCGCGTGCGCGTGGGCGTGGGCGGAGGGGGCAGGTGGCTTATTATTTTTCGTTTGAATATTGTTGGTTCGGGGTCGGTTAAGTGGCCAAAGTGGCCGTGGTGGCTAACCCGCCCCCCACCTCCTACTTCCCTGTCCATGGTGAGCGAGGTCTCATGTCCCTGAGAACCAGAAAGAATACGGATGTCCTTGGCTTCGCTGCCACCCAGGAGGCCGGGGCGGCGGGGAAAGTGTCCTGGTCACTGGTGACTCCAGCTGTCGGGGCCGCTGCACTGGGTTTGGCTTTGTTTTCTGTGCCCCACTCGCAAACACTCTCCGTGAACGTGGATCTGGGGCTCTGGACAGGGGCCCACGGGCAGGTTGGAGATTGCTGGCATCTGGCAAAACTGGAAATAGGAGAGGAGGAGCTGGTGGATAACTCCAAAAGCCCTGCAAAACCGGGCGAGCGCTGGCTGCGCGACTTCCCAATGTGCTTAAATGTTGAGCTGATTTCTGGCTTGGCAGAGCAGTATTATGTAGCTGGCCAGGGGAGCGGTGGGGGATGGGGGGGCGACAACGGGGAGCCTGGGCCGCCGCTCCTGGCCACAGAGCCATGGGGTTACTCTGCTTGTGGCAGGCGGGTCAGTGACGCCCTAGTGCCATCGTCCTGGAGGCCTGAGTTGACCATCTCTTCCTCCTCATCGCACGCTGGGGTCTAGAGAGGCAGACTGAAACTCAGGCAGCTGCCCCTTGTGGGATGGAAGCACGCGGAGAAATGTGTACGCAGCGAGGCTGAAGGCCCCAGTGATATCCCACGCGGTACCCCGCCTCCTTCACCCAGTACGGGAGGCTGCAGCTCAGGCCAGGGACCCCGGAGGGGGCTGCGCGCCGGCTCCAGGCATCAGTATGCGGCAAAACCTTGCGGTACGCTCCAGCGGCCCCTCTAGCAGCGTCGCCACCTACGGGGGTTGGGGGGGGGTGCCGAGGTAGCGCTCCGCACCTGGGGCAGCAGTGGCCCAGTCTTTCCGAAGACCCCCTCTACCCCCACCCCAGCTTGAGGCGGGCCAGCGGGGTTTTCCTAAGTGAGCTCCAGAGGAGCCACCTCATTCCCCCCTCCCCCCGCCCACCAGTGCTCTGCCCCTGGCAGGCCTGCTCTCTCCTCCTCGTGGCGCGCCGTGCCAGGCACAGCACTCGGGTGGATGCCGGATTTGTGCAGTCTTGGCTGGCCCTGGGAGCCAAGTGTCTTGCTGGGCAGGGAGACGGAGAGAGAGAGAGAGAGAGAAGAGACAGGGGAGAGAGAGAGAGAGAGAGAGAGAGAGAGAGAGAGAGAGAGAGAGAGAGAGAGAGAGAGAGAGAGAATGGAAAGAGACAGACTGCTCTCAGCTCACTGAGAGAAGGCTCTTGTACCCAACTCGTACTTTGTGGGTGCTTTCTTTGCTTTTTGCTTTTTTCCCCTGATTTTTAAATGTGCGTGTTTCACTGGTACCACATGAATGTGGGGTTTCTTTCACATACGTTCAGTGCCCCTTTTAACCCTCTGTCTAGCTCCCTTCTCCAAGACCTTTTTCTTTCTTTTTCCACTTCTCCATGGTCTCTTGCCCTTGCAGTGCCTCTTTACCACTGTCTCCTTGGTGGACCAACTATTTCTCTCCCTTAACTGCCCCTTCAGCTGCTTGCAGCTTCCTGTGTTTCACAAGAGCTGCATTTGGAAACTTCATACCTTGTCCTTGCGCCTTTTTCTCCCTTCCTACTTAAAGTAGAAATTATGAGGGGAAGGTTAGTTCCTTAAGCATTTTCAGATTTGTTGTTTCTGGTTCCTGTTTTTGTACTGAATTTGGATTATTCTGATTTTGTTTTGTTTTGTTTTGTTTTTTAGTTTGGATGCCTTTTGGTTTCTTTGTTTTTGGGTGGGAGGTGGTAATGGTTAATAACAAGAAATGACTCAGCTAGGCCAAAATAGCTGTTGAAAACTGCATCCATAGCAAGGCAAAAAAGATCGAGAAATTTGGTTTTACAATGAAAGTTGGTTTAGGTGATGTCATAGTTAAGAATTATGACTTCTTTTTGCAATGCCAATCATGCTGCCATGGTGAATAGGGGAAATGCACATCTATATGGCAGCCAAATAGCATCTCAGCACTGCCTGCTGTATTCTGAACCAAACCACTTAAAATGCAAATCCTCCTGGGTCCTGGCTAATGGTTTGTCTACCTTGAGACATGTTCGGTTTTACCACTAGCTGATTCCTCCTGGGCAAAATAAACAAAGGAGTTTCTGTGTGACACTTCTTTCTTTGCATTATTCTCTCATTGTGTGTTTCTGGGTATTTTGTTTAATTAATATTTGGTGGTAACCATATTGAAATTGCATCCATCTTCCCATTCATGATTGAAAAGACTCACATTGCTAAAACTGCATCAATAACATGCACTCTGTGTTCTGTTTAATCTGTTCTGTGAGGCATTGTATATAGTTGTGTATGTATGCAGTATTTAAGGAGTTGGCTACAACAGGATAATTTGCTAAGCATTAAACTCTACCAACAAGTGATTATCTGTTTATAGACAAGGACATGGGGTGGTAATATTGGGGGGCCGGTGGGTGTTTGGAAAGTGAACAAACAAAAATGTGCTGTACTGAACGTGTCTGGTGCTGAAGATAAAGCTACTCAAAGACTGTAGTGTGTGAACTCCTCTTCCTCAGCAGTTGCAGTCTGTGGTCAAAGTGAAGGAGACAAGCATTTAAGCCAAGCATCAGTGGGGCCTTGATTCAAAATGACAAATAAAGGGATAGGAGAGGGTCAGGCAGGCAGGACAGCCAGTTCTGGGGGTGGAAAGGCTGCCTGGAGATCAGGTAAGCAATGCAGGAGCAAGCAGTTTCCTCTCCTGCTGCCTTGAGAGAACCAAAGACAAAAGGCTTTCTCCCTCCTCTTTGGGAAGTAACTGACAGGGAACTAGATACTGTTTATTTACCAGAACTGCTCAGTTGTTTTTCTAGAATCCCACAGAGTCAACTGTGCTTTTGAAGACAGAAATGTACAGGAGTGAACTGATTCATAGCAATGAATTTACCTATGAGCCTGAAGCTTAGCGAATCTGTTCCCAGGTCACCTTCCCTGGGTGTTTGAATCATCTCCTCTACAGCAACCCAATCCTCCATTGAACCCTTGGCTCTAATATCTTCTCTACTCAGCTTGTTTATCTAGCTGAAGCCCAGAGAATAGATATCCACTAATTAAATGCCATTGTGGTACAAACTACATGGCATATTTGAAGGTCTGGGGTCAGTCACTTGAATTGCAGATAGAAAGTTTAAGGTCTGTATTCTGTTCAAGGGCATAGTTTGATAATCCAGGTCGAAAAACATGTTTTCAGATTGTTGAGGTTTAAGCATGACTAATGTTTTCTCCTGTTGTTCATTGTGTGTTCTGCACATGTAAATTTTGTATAAACTACAGGTGTGGAAATAAAATACATGGCAGTTTGTGGTGGTTATTGTTTGACTGAGTGAGAACATTTGGAGTTTTGGCTGCCTTAAAAATACTGTGCTAGTAATTATAGGCATGTGTTCACTATGGTATGATGTAAACACTAATAATTTTTCAAGTAATGATCACTGAAAAAATGTTTTCTTTTTATTTTTTAGATTATTTCTCTTTATTCAGAAGCATAAAGTTGTTTGCTGATTGCAAGAAGATGTTTCTTTGGCTCTTTCTGATATTGTCAGCCCTGATTTCTTCGACAAATGCAGATTCTGACATATCGGTAGAAATTTGCAATGTTTGCTCCTGCGTGTCAGTTGAGAATGTGCTCTATGTCAACTGTGAGAAGGTTTCAGTCTACAGACCAAATCAGCTGAAGCCACCTTGGTCTAATTTTTATCACCTCAACTTCCAAAACAATTTTTTAAATATCCTCTATCCAAATACATTCTTGAATTTTTCACACGCAGTATCTTTGCATCTGGGAAATAATAAACTGCAGAACATTGAGGGAGGAGCCTTTCTTGGGCTCAGTGCATTAAAGCAGTTGCACTTGAACAACAATGAATTAAAAATTCTCCGAGCTGACACTTTCCTTGGCATAGAGAACTTGGAGTATCTCCAGGCTGACTACAATTTAATCAAGTATATTGAAAGAGGAGCCTTCAATAGGCTCCACAAACTGAAAGTTCTCATTCTTAATGACAATCTGATTTCATTCCTTCCTGATAATATTTTCCGATTCGCATCTTTGACCCATCTGGATATAAGAGGGAACAGAATCCAGAAGCTCCCCTATATTGGAGTTCTGGAACACATTGGCCGAGTTGTCGAATTGCAACTGGAAGATAACCCTTGGAACTGTAGCTGTGATTTGTTGCCTTTAAAAGCTTGGCTGGAGAACATGCCATATAATATTTACATAGGAGAAGCTATCTGTGAAACTCCCAGTGACTTATATGGGAGGCTTTTAAAAGAAACCAACAAGCAAGAATTATGCCCCATGGGCACAGGCAGTGATTTTGATGTACGCATCCTGCCTCCATCTCAGCTGGAAAATGGCTACACCACTCCTAATGGTCACACTACCCAAATATCTTTACACAGATTAGTGACCAAGCCACCAAAAACAACAAATCCTTCCAAGATCTCTGGAATTGTGGCAGGCAAAGCCCTCTCCAACCGCAATCTCAGTCAGATTTTGTCTTACCAAACAAGGGTGCCTCCTCTTACACCTTGCCCAGTACCTTGCTTTTGCAAAACACATCCTTCAGATTTGGGACTGAGTGTGAACTGCCAAGAGAAAAATATACGGTCCATGTCTGAATTGATACCGAAACCTTTAAATGCCAAGAAGCTGCATGTCAATGGCAATAGCATCAAAGATGTGGACATGTCAGATCTCGCCGAGTTTGAAGGACTGGATTTGCTCCATTTAGGCAGCAATCAAATTACAGTGATCAAGGGAGATGTATTCCACAATCTTACTAATTTACGCAGGCTGTATCTCAATGGCAATCAGATTGAAAGACTCTATCCTGAAATATTTTCAGGCCTTCATAACCTGCAATATCTGTATTTGGAATACAATTTGATTAAGGAAATCCTTGCAGGCACCTTTGACTCTATGCCAAATTTGCAGTTACTGTACTTAAACAATAATCTCTTAAAGAGCCTCCCTGTTTACATTTTTTCTGGAGCACCCCTTGCTAGACTGAACCTTAGGAACAATAAATTCATGTACCTACCTGTCAGTGGGGTACTCGATCAGCTGCAATCTCTTACACAGATTGACTTGGAAGGCAACCCGTGGGACTGTACTTGTGACTTGGTAGCATTAAAGCTGTGGTTGGAGAAGTTGAATGACGGTGTTATTGTGAAAGAACTGAAATGTGAGACACCTGTTCAGTTTGCCAACATTGAACTGAAGTCCCTCAAAAATGAAATCTTATGTCCCAAGCTTTTAAATAAGCCATCTGCACCGTTTACAAGCTCTGCACCTGCCATTACATTCACCACCCCATTAGGTCCCATTCGAAGTCCTCCTGGTGGCCCAGTGCC
Source organism: Lepilemur ruficaudatus (assembly GCA_963574885.1). Taxonomy (NCBI): domain Eukaryota; kingdom Metazoa; phylum Chordata; class Mammalia; order Primates; family Lepilemuridae; genus Lepilemur; species Lepilemur ruficaudatus. Next base: position 4,037 of record CAUYRT010087517.1, on the reverse strand, counting down.
TCTGTCTATTTTAATCTTAAGTATCTTAGTGGTCCTCATTTTAACTGTGTTTGTTGCTTTTTGCCTTCTTGTTTTTGTCCTGCGACGCAACAAGAAACCCATGGTGAAGCACGAAGGCCTAGGGAATCCTGAGTGTGGCTCCATGCAGCTGCAGCTAAGGAAGCATGATCACAAAACAAATAAAAAAGACGGACTGAGCAAGGAAGCTTTCATTCCACAAACTATAGAACAGATGAGCAAGAGCCACACCTGTGGCTTGAAAGAGTCAGAAACCGGGTTCATGTTTTCAGATCCCCCGGGACAGAAAGTCATTATGAGAAATGTTGCCGAAAAGGAGAAAGATTTATTGCACATGGATACCAGAAAGAGACTGAGCACAATTGATGAACTGGATGAATTATTCCCTAGCAGGGATTCTAACGTGTTTATTCAGAATTTTCTCGAAAGCAAAAAGGAGTATAATAGCATAGGTGTCAGTGGCTTTGAAATCCGCTATCCAGAAAAACAACAAGACAAAAAAAACAAAAAGTCACTGATAGGTGGCAACCACAGCAAAATTGTTGTGGAGCAAAGGAAGAGCGAGTATTTTGAACTGAAGGCAAAACTTCAGAGTTCCCCCGACTATCTACAGGTCCTCGAGGAGCAAACAGCTTTGAACAAGATCTAGGTCATGCAATCTTACTTCATACAGAGGACATTTATTTAATGATGAAAGTGCCTTTTGTTGACTTCAAACTTTCAAATATTATATTATCAATAAGGCATAGAGGCAGGTGTTTCCAAGGGTGTCTCATTAACTGTAGCTGCAAAGATGTGTCAAGTAGAAGAGAATTTCCTTAGTAGATTTTACTACATAAAACCTATACCGTGGAGTCCTGTGTGGATACTGCAAACTCTATTGCCAAAGGGATGCTTTATATACATAATACACGGAATTTAACCTCAAGAGGCAAATCTGTTTTGTACCCCAATGCAAAACCTTCATCTCTTTGTCCTTTGTAAAGCAAACTCAAGAAAACTGGTACCAGTGTTTGTACCTCAGCTGGGTCCTTCATCTTGCACGTAGATTAGGTTGGTGGAACTGGAATAATCCTTTTGATTTGTGGCATTGTAACAACTCTGTGTTAAGATTATCTGAAAAGTAAAAAATAAATAAATAAATGAATAAATAAATAAAAAGAAAAAAAGAAAAAAAAAAGCATGCAAAGAGAGAACATTCAATAGTGTTTGGAAATCCGTAAGCTTTATGGCCTGCATCTTGAAACTGCTGGATTTATAATGTTAAATTGTGCAAATACTTGTTTAAAATATAACATGCATTACATAACTATAAAATAAATTTGAACACCTTAAGCATTAACTGTCTACACATAAAAACCTAAAAGAAAAAAAATAACATGAGTTACCTATCATTTGTGGTGATCTGAAGAAATACATGATGTTTATCAGAATTAAATGTGGCTCAAATTAAACTAACACTAGAGTTTTTTCTCAGTTGTGTGAAATACCCACAATCCTTAAAGGTTGTCCAAAATTAGCAAAGTGCTTACCATGTGAGCGCACCCAAAGCTATTTTTGTAAAATATTTCATATTTATGAAGTACTTTGTACACTAAATAGGAAAGATATGTACTCCTTAATATGTATTTAATATGCCTGACTTGTTTCCTGATCGCAGTCAATTTATCAGTAGGTATAAATTTAGATAGAAAAAATATACTAAACTAAAACTGAGGCTTATGTGTACAAAAATATTCTGGACTTTGTGATCAGGTATAACTTAAAAATAAAAAAAAGCAAAAAACAAAGGAACAAAAATACAAAAAAAACCCAGTTCTGTACTATTCTTGTGAATTTAGCATATTACCTTCAGATTTGTTACCAATTGTGCATTTTAAAATAGGTTCCTTAGTTTCATAGTATTGTGTCTGGCGGAGTTGTTATTTGCCATCAGTTGTCTTGCTTTTTAGGATTCTATGAGCTTAATTCAAATAGTTTTCACTACAAGTATTTAAAACGTTAATGAATAAGGTTGATAGCTATATCTTGTATGCATCAGTATCCTGTTCTTTCATCATTCTGACTACTATGAGATAATCTAGTAGAACTGTAAACATCATGGTAATCTTGGCTGTCAAAGGCACACCGTAAAATGCTTGCATTGACCTCAGATGAGTTCACAGTCTACAACTACAAATGATATGCCCTGTGTTTGCTTGTGCTGTTAAGTTCTATGTCAAAATTGGTCCAAGGAATGAAGAATTTAAGAATGGGTGATGTATAAAGATCTGGAGGAGCTCCTGATTAGCAAAGTGATATCCAGAAACACATTGCTTTTTTGGCCTGCTTATATGTATATATATACACATGTATATATATATGTATGTATATATATATGTATACACACACATATATGTGTGTGTGTGAGTGTGTGTATGTTCCATCTCTTAAATTACTGTATTAATCAGTAAGATAACCAAGAAGGTAAACATAGACATTTTTCATGAATTTCAAATTGTGTATGTTTTGGTGCAGCTTCTAAAATGATATTATGGCTAAAATTGTAATAGCAGTCCCTTTATTAATCACTAATTTCAGGGCTTTATGTGTTTGTTCCAAGATAAAACAAAACAAAACAACAAAAACCCTTTGACATTCTTGGAGAGGTGTGTGTGTCTGTGTGTGTTTGTGTGCAAGTATGTGTTTGGGTATATATTCATACATATAGATAATTTGGAGATTTTTTTAATAGCAAAAAAGTCTCCATATGTATGTGCTGGTGCTCTTAAAACTTTAATGTGTAATTTTAATTTTCATGACAACTTCTGTGAAAACTTTATATGAATATAAAACATCCAAACAAATCATTGCTTTCTGATATTGAAAAAGCAAGATGTGTGCTCAACAGCTTTTGTTCATCTACAATTTCATAAGGATTTTTAATATGCCATTACCATGCATGCATGCATCCATGAATTAAAGGGCTCCTAATGTATCCTGACAGGATAAAGGTGCAAAGGCTTCGAAGAAAGTGTTTTAGTGTATCCTGTCAATAAAGTATGGATTGAGGAATCTTAAATAAACACTTATATGAGAGGAACCAAAAAGCCCCATCCATGCTTTGGGAATAATAGGTCATTGGGATGATGCCTTTTATTCAGTGTGGTGATGCCTTGAAGATGTTTCAAGGTTTCTGCAGAATTGTCAATGGCAAGAGTACCTGTCACCATCTTAAAGCTTGCTGTAGCATATCTTATACTCTTCTGCTGAAAGTTATAAATGTTCAACTTTTTTTGGTCTTTATTGAAGTGTAATTTACATATCATGTCTTTACTCCATTTTAAGTGTATAATTAAATGGTTATTAGTAAATTTACCAAGTTGTACAGCTATTCATATAAATCAGTTTTAGAGGATTTCCCACCCCCCATTGAGACCCCTAATACCCATCCACAAATACACATCAAGCATGCCCCTCCCCTTCACAGTGCTCACCACATCCCCCGGATGTGGGTCTTCCCCCCACCCCCCCAAATCCCCAGTGAACACTACCACCATTTGAGCACCATAGTGTCAATCAGTTAATACAATTTGATGGCGAGTACAAGTGGGGCCCATTCTTCGGGTCTTGTGTCACCTCACTTTGAATAATGGGCTTAAGCTTAATCTAGGATAATATAAGCAGTGTTAGCTCACTGTCATTTCTTAAAATTGAGTAATATTCCATTGTAAACATATACCAAATTTTAATAATCCACTCATGAATTGACGAGCACTTGAGTTATTTCCACGACTTAGCAATAGTGAACTGTGCTGCCATAAACATTCATGTGCAGATGTCTTTATAATAGAATGTCTTGTGCTCCTTTGGGTAGATGCCTAATAATGCTATTGCTGGATCAAATGGTAATTCTGTTTTTAGCTCTTTGAGGAATCTCCAAATTCTTTTCCACAAAGGTTGCACCAACTTTTTTAAAACAAGTAATTTAAATGTATGTGGTTATTTGGAGATTCTAATTATAATTGACAGTAACAAAT
>CAUYRT010087516.1:0-94174 GCA_963574885.1 Lepilemur ruficaudatus | reverse complement strand
ATTTTACTCCCTTAAGAGAAGAAATTCAAATTATAGGCCCATTTTTGGTAGTTCAAGACTGGTTCCAATTACTACAATTCCATTCCAGGGCCAAGAAAGCAACTTTTAAATACATGCCCTATCCTACTAAGTATGTTTCACATGTTGAAAACCTACCCCCTAAAGTGATGGCCTTAGCACGTAAGGCCCTTTGGGTGATGATGAATGGGATTAGAGCCCTTATAAAATAGGCCCAAGGGAGAGCTCCTTTGCCCTCTCCACGTGAGGAAGCACCAAGTGAAGACAGCTAGAAGGCACTATTTATCAATCAGAAAGCCCTTACGGGACACTAAATCTGTCAGTGCCTTGATCTTGGACTTTCCAGTCTCCAGAAATATGAGGTATAAATTGTTCATAAGATCCCCAGTCTATGATATTTTGTTATAGCAGCCCAAAAAGATTCAGACACCCTAAAATAGTATTATTGGCTACTCCATCTTTTTGTACCTCACCAGTACCACATACATTCTGGAGCTATGCCCTTACTATCCGATAAATATTAATGTGCTCAAACGTGAGTAAACCTGACACCTTTTTCCTTTTTAAGAACAATATATACCGATAACAGGATCAGTTACTAGCAACAGCCGATTCTATACACGAAGCATAGTATGTTACACTTAAAAACACCCGCTCTGAGCCGGGCGCGGTGGCTCACGCCTGTAATCCTAGCACTCTGGGAGGCTGAGGCGGGCGGATCGCTCAAGGTCAGGAGTTCGAAACCAGCCTGAGCAAGAGTTGAGACCCCGTCTCTACTATAAATAGAAAGAAAGAAATTAATTGGCCAACTAAAGATATATATAGAAAAAATGAGCCGGGCATGGTGGCGCATGCCTGTAATCCCAGCTACTTGGGAGGCTGAGGCAGAAGGATTTCTTGAGCCCAGGAGTTTGAGGTTGCTGTGAGCTAAGCTGACGCCACAGCACTCACTCTAGTCTGGGCAACAGAGTGAGACTCTGTCTCAAAAAAAAAAAAACTGAATATCATTTGTGAATCAATGATTTATACCAAGGGCTTGGCAAACTGCCATTTAGAACCAAATCCAGCCCTCTGCTTATTTGTGTAAATAAAGTTGTAGTGGAACACAGCATGCTTATTAATTTACATATTGTCTATGGCTGCTTTCACACTAAAATGGCAGAGTTGAATAATTATAATATAGACTGTATAGCCCACAAAGCATAAAATTTTTATTATCTTGTCCTATAGAGAAAGTTTGCCAACTTCTGATCTATGCATGCTGCCTGTCCTGTTTCTTTTGTGGTTATTTTAGCTCTTGGAGATGTGATAGACATATGGTATCTGGCTTCATCATGGGCATTACAGTAGGTGTTCAAGTATTCTTACTGAGTCAACAAAAATTATCTTATTTTGCACTTTACCTGATAATAAGGGACTAAGTCTCAGGTAGCCCAAACAGTCAATAAAAGGAAAATACTAATCTAAGTATGATTCAAGCCAGTCAGCCACCACAGTGGGGCAGACTGCTTTAAACAAAGAGATTCCTTTTCGTTCATTTAGTAATAGGGTGTTTCCTAAGTGGTGGAAGGTCTGAGGTTTCTGGCCTGTGTACATTACAGCATAGGAGTTGATTACCATAGTTGATATGTGTAATAGAGAACTGTAATTTATACCCTAATTATTATGGTACCCCTTATGCTGCCATAATTCTTAAAACCAAATTCTCTTGGGTGCTTTTGATCAGAACTCAAGCTAGTACAAGCAATTACTCAGCACTGACCAAACCTCTAGACCTGTGCTGCCTGATAAAATAGCTGTTAGCCACATGTAGGTATTTAAATTTAAAATAATTAAAATTAAATAAAATTCAAAACTTTGTTCCTTACCTCTAGCCACATTTCAAGTGTTCAGTAGTTACATGTAGCTATGTATTTGTGGCCGCCTTATTGGATAGTACTGATACAGAACATTTCAGTCAATACAAAATTTTATTGGACAATGCCACTCTAGATGCTGGAGTTTAAGATTCTCAGTCCGGTGAAATCCAAGACTTACTGTATGATTTAGTCTTTCATTTGTGAGGGTGGAACAATAATTTTTAATGTTTTCTCTTTCTGACAGCAAACAGTGATGAAATGTATTCAGTCCTTGCTTTAGGGCACTCTCAGCCAAGAGCAAAATCTTCATTAAATTCTGATAACCTCTTTAAATCTTGACTTCAGGAAATATTCTCACTTACCCTAGGGACTAAGTCGTGGTAATTAATTATCAGCCAGTTCATAAAATGGTTCATAACTGACTGATTTCTGGCCAATCTATTAGGCTTAGTTAAGGATGGTGGGAAAGAAACCAGTTCTAAAACAGAAGCTATAAAGTCAATAGAGTGTAAAGTCTTGGCATCATCTTTGGAGTGATTTAGATTTCATCATTCAGTGACTCATTTTTATTCCCAGCATCTAGTGCTTTTTGCATGGCCCAAAGGGGCCCTGTGCTGCTCCACTACAGAGGAAACGTCAAGAAATGCTGGTTTGCTACAGTGTTTTAGCTTGTGAGATTCTCTGGGACCTTCCCTGCTCCACCATGGGGTCACCTCTAGGTGGGTATTAGGGGGAGATTGGTAATTGCTTTAATCTTTAAATAAAAAACTTGATAATCTTTTGTGAACCAATAAGATCTGTATTTAATAGCCTGTCCCTTAAAATGTTTTCCCTGTCCCCAGCATAGTGTCACCTTAAAGATTTTTTCTCTAGCATGGTATTCTTCAAACTTTGAGAGGCTCTAAGACCACTTGAAGAGGCTAAAAGATCCTGTACACTCCCCAACATGTTCTTATTTACTATCATCAGATATGCTTCCCAGGTTCTACTTTTCTCTAAATTACCAGGTCTTTGTCATTTTACAGCTCAGAGCAATGCACCTGTGGCTAGGATAGGAGTGGGGTGGGGGAAAGTGAGAAAGTTCCAGTTTTTAGAGTGAAGATTCAAGTATAATCTCACTCATCTGGCTTCTCCCGACCCCTGCCTCAATCCTCTCACCTCATGTCTCTAGATAGCCTTTTCTTCATTCTTCTTGAGCTGAGATGGTGGGATCTAACCATATTGGGTGTTAAAAGCTGTCACTTAATGGCAATAAGGGACCTCTCCAGGAGTCAGGTTATTCAAAAGGAATCTCCCCACCCACTTTCTACCTCTTCTGTTTTCCGTGAGCTTCCTGGCCCCTTCTTTGAGATACTGGTATGTCTTGATCTGGCATTTTAGATCACTTTCAGAACTAACATGAAAAACATCTCAGGTCATCTTTCAGGCCATGATTTTAAGATATTAATATAAATGATCCACTCAGGTCACCTAGATTCTTCCCCCTAATACTCCTCTGAGCCCAAACAGGAAAAAAATTAGTTTTCTTATGCTCAGAACTAGTCTGCGGATGGCTTAATGTTTAGTGTAAACTATATCCCAAAAGCACTTTTTTAGGAAGTTGACTGTGATAGAGATTTCTATTTCCTTTACAGGTCATTTTACCTGGGACAAATACCTAAAAGAAACATGTTCAGTCCCAGCGCCTGTCCATTGCTTCAAGCAGGTAATTGATTCTCAACATCTTTAGTAGGTGGGAGACAAGTAGTTGTTTTTTTTCTGGTTCTTAGAAAATCAAAACATGAGGTGGGAGCCCTTGGGCTTCTCACTTGAGGGCCCCAGCATAAAATTCCATGGGAAGAACACAATTCAAGGAGTAAAATTTGGTCACTATGAATTTTGGCAACAGACATTCTTCCCAGCTTCATCCCAAGTAACACTCTTTCCTCCTTCTTCACCTCCTTGAGGATATTCTGTGTTACTGAAAACAATTGCTAATTTTTACTATAGCTCTTAATTCAGACAGAGAGAAGAAAAGAGTTGTAGCCCATAGAAGTTCTTGAAAATGGAGCAATAGTCCTTTTTCTGTACTCAACAATCCTGTCACAGTCTTACCTTTCTATAAGAATGTCGACACTGATCCCCATTGGGGAGCATTTTAGGAGATCATCAGAGGTCATCCAGAGCTTCCCATGAAGATTAAATATCCCAGATAATACACAGATAATGTTGACTATATCAGTATACAATGAGGCTGATAAACAAGCATAATGCTGCTAAACGGAGCTAAACATTAGGAAGTTATTTACATCTCTTTTCCTTTAGTACTCAATGGTTATTTTCTCAGACTGTCAACATTTCACTTTGAGTTTGAATTTTGTCGACTTTCTAAGTAAAAATACAAATTTAGGACTTCTCATTTGAAATAATAGGGACTGAATTCACACTTCTACCTGAAACAATTTTTTAAAAGACATAATATGTTAAACAATGATTTTTAAGTCACTGAGTATCAGGCAATCAAGAAGTGATCTCTGAGAGATGGAAAACAAATGAGTTGTCCCTTGTAATTTCCCAGTTTAGTGCCTTAAGACAGTTCCCAGACCATGGATCAAGGAAAGGGAACCCAGATTGAGCCCACCAGACTCCCTAATTTGAGGAATGGAACTGAGAGTCCAGGTAAACCAAGGTGAATAGAATTTTCAGGACAAATTATCAGAGAGAAGAGAGCTGCACAGAAGGAAAACCGCAGAAATCTGCGGAGGGTCCCCTTGAAGTATTCAGTAAAGTAGTACTGTTTTGTAAATGCATATGAGGAAACTACCTAAGGCCAAAGGAAAAACCATCTAAAAGTATTCGAAGGAATAGACCCTGGCACTCACACAGTGCCAGGAATAGTTCCTAATCTCACCAGCTAGACTAGAAAATCTTGTAATTCACTGGACATTGGATAGAATACTCAGGACAGCCTTGCTCAGTAGTATGAAATAATTAGCCTTAATCTGAACATTGCTTCAGACTGGCTGAGGGTAAAACTCAAAAGGATCAGTCTGTTTCCAACTAACTTAACTGCATCTGGGAACAAAACACAAGATTTATAGGAGTGCAAGAATATCTACTACCCAACAGGTAAAATTCACAATGTTTGGCTTCCAAAGATTAATAGGCACATAAAAAGACAGGAAAATGCAAACAATAATGAAGACAATTAGTTGATTGAAACCAACTCAGAACCTACATGGATCATAAAATAGCAAACAGACACACTAAAATAACTATTTTAATTTTATTCAGTATGTTCAAAAATTAAGCAGAGACATGGCAGATATAAAAAAGACTCTCATTAGGCTCCATGTGTCAAATGAAAAAATCCACTGGATAGGATTAATGGCAGAAGAAGAGATTAGTATACTTGAAGACATAGCAATAGAAACTATTCAAAATGAGACACAAAGAGAAAAAATAATTTAGAAAAAATGAAAAGAGCACCAGTGAGCTGTACGGATAGCTTTCCAAAGCATGTAATTGGAAAGAGAAAAAAGATGGGAGACAGAAAAAATATTTGAAGAAATAATGGCTAAAAATTTTTCAAAATTAAGGAAAACCATAAGTTCACAGATTCAAGAAGCTCAATGAATTCCAAAAATAAGAAACAAGAAGAAAATTACTCTAAGTCATATCATAATCAAATTGCACAAAGCCATTGATAGAGAAAACTTAAAAGCAACTAGAGAAAAAGACACTTTACGTACAGGGTATCTAAGATAAAAATGATATATTTCTTGTCAGAAACAGTACAAACAAGAACAAAGTTGAACAACATCTTTAAAGCACGAAAAGAAAAAAACCTATCAACAGAGCATACTGTATCCAGCAAAAATATATTTTAAAAACAAAGATGGGCCGGGCACAGTGGCTCATGCCTGTAATCCTAGCAGTCTGGGAGGCCAAGGCGGGTGGATCGCTCAAGGTCAGGAGTTCGAAACCAGCCTGAGCAAGAGTGAGACCCCGTCTCTACTAAAAATAGAAATTAATTGGTCAACTAAAAATATATATAGAAAAAATAAGCCGGGCATGGTGGCGCGTGCCTGTAGTCCCAGCTACTCAGGAGGCTGAGGCAGGAGGATTGCTTGAGCCCAGGAGTTTGAGGCTGCTGTGAGCTTGGCTGATGCCATGGCATTGTAGCCCGGGCAACAGTCAAAAAAAAAAAAAAAAGGTTAAATAAAGGTATTTTCAAATCAGAAGTTCAGGACCAGCCTGAGCAAGAATGAGATCCTGTCTCTATTAAAAATAGAAAAATTAGTCCAATGTGGTGGTGAGTGCCTGTAGTCCCAGCTATTCAAGAGGCTGAGGCAGTAGGATTGCTTGAGCCCAGGAGTTTGAGGTTGCTGTGAGCTAGGCTGACACCATGGCACTCTAGCCTGGGCAACAGAGTAAGAGTCTGTCTCAAAAAAAGTAAATAAATGAAAAAGTAAGATGAAGAAGAAGTCAAATAAACAAAAGCTAAAGGAATTCATCACTAGCAGACTTGTACTATAAGAAATGTTAAAGGAGGTTCATCAAGCAGAAGAAAAATGATGCCAGATGGAATAACAGATCTACATAAAGGAATGAAGGTCACTGGAAATTATAATTACAAGGGTAAATCATATGATGTTTTTTCTTATTATTTTCTTGTTATTTAAATCTCTATAAAAGATAATTTTATAAATAATGTATTTTTGGGATGATAACAAATGCATAGCTAAAATATAACAGTAGTATAAAGGCAGGAGGGGAGAAATCTATACTGTTACAAGGTTCTTGCACATGAAGTAAGTATAATATTACTTGAAGATAGATTGTGGTAAGTTAAGGATGTTTACTGTAAACCCTAAAGCAACCACTAAAATAATTGGGAAATAAATGTTAAGATCATAGATTTAAACCTGACCATATCAATAATTATATTAAATATAAATGGTCTAAATACTCCAATTAAAAGGCTGAGATTGCCACATTGGATAAAAAGCAAAACTCAGTTACATATTGCCTTCAAAAATTACATTTTAAATATAAAGACACAACAGGTTAAAAGTAAAAGGATGTAAGATAACATTCCATGCTGACATTAGCCATAATAAAACTGAATTAGCTATATTAATATCAAAGTATATTTCAAAGCAAAGAGTATTAGTGGGGATAAAGAATTTAATGTTATAATGATAAAGGAGTGAGACAATCCTTACATGAAGCAAAAGTGGTAGAACTGTAAGAGGAAATAGATAAATTCAAGTTTGACCGATAGTCAGACTTTTAATACTCTTCTCTTTGTAATAAAAGTACAAGTAGATAGAGAATCAGGAAGTATATAGACTTGAACAACACCATCAACTAATTTGACCTAGTTGACATGTATAGAATGCTATCCAATATCAGTAGAATACACATTTTTTTCAGGTATACACAGAACATTTATCAAGGTAGACCACATCCTGGGCCGTAAAGTAAGGCTTGAGAAATTTAAAAGATTTAAGCAATACAAAGTATATTCTCTGATTACAATGGCATTAAATTAAAAACTAACAACAGAAAGTTATCTGGAAAATCTCCTAATATTTGGAAATTAACCCATTTCTAAATGAGTATGTAAAAACCAAAAGGGACATCAGAAAAATATTTTCAACTGAATGAAAATGAAAGAATGTTTTAGAATTTGTGAGATGCTGCTAAAGCAGTACTTAAGGGAAATGTTACATTACTGAATACTTATATTAGAAAAGAAGAAAGGTTTCAATTAATGAACTCAGCTTCTACTTTAGAAAACTAGGGAAAAAGAGCAAGTTCATTCCAAAATAAGCAGAGGAAAGGAATAATAAAGACTAAAGCATAAATCAGTGAAATAAAACTAAAAATGATAGAGAAAAATCACTGAAACCAAAAGCTGGTTCTTTGCAAAGGTAAATAAAATTAATAAGCCTCTGGCCAGACTGATTAAGAATAAAAAAGAGAAGATGCAAATTACCAATATAAGGAAAGAGAGAGGTGACATCACTGTAGATCCTATAGATATTAAAATAATTAAGGGAGTATTATGAACAAATTATGCCTTTAACTTTCACAACTCAGATAAGATGGATAACTTTCACAAATGACACAAATTACCAAAGCTTAGTCAAGAAGACAGAAAACCTGAATGGCACTATTTCTGTTATAGAAATTGAATTTTTCAAAAAGACAATTCCAGGCCTAAATGGCTCCACTGGTGAATTGTTCTAAACATTTAAGTAAAAATTATTATAAATTCTACACAGACTCTTCTAGAAAATTTAAGAGAAGGGAATACCACCTAACTCGTTCTATGAGACAAGCATTTTTTATACCAATACCAGGCAAAACCATTGAAAGAAAAAACAATACAGCAATAACCCACATGAAAATGTATGCAAAAATTTCAAGCAAAATTTTTTAGGGAAAAAAAACTCACAATATATAAAAATATCAACATTATGACCAAGTGGGGTTAATCCTAGGAATTTAGAATTGATTTAAATTTCAAAAATAAATCAATGGAATTTACCATATGCTCACACTCACTAAAGAAAAAAAAACATACCATTATCTAAATAGATGCAGAAAAAGCATTTGACAAAATTCAATGTCCATTACTAATAAAAAGCCTCAGTGAACTAGAAACAGAAGGGAACCTCCCGAATCTTAAACCCTAACGGGCATTTATGAATAAACTCTAAATGGCATTTATGATTAATCTACAGATAATATACTTAATGGTGAAAGACCAAATGCTTTCCTCTTAAGGTCTGAAACAAGACAGGGATGTCTACTTTTGCTGCTTTTATTCAATATTGTGCTACCAATGCACACAGGCCAAAAATAGAAACAAAAGGCATCTGGATTGAAAGATTAAAACAAACACCAAAGAAAATATGTAGAGGGTAAATAAGCATGTGAATAGAGATACTCAACACCATTATTTCATTAGGGAAATACAAATTAGAAGTGATTAGTAAGATATCACTATACATTTATTTAAATGGCTCTGATAAAAAAGACTGACTATATCAAGTAGTGGCAAGGTTGTGGAGCAAATGGAACTTTCATACACTGCTGGTGAAATTTAAAATCATTCAACTACTTTAGAAAATAGTTTGGCAGAAAAACTTCATCACGCTACTGAGCAAAAGAAAGCACTAAATAAACTAGGAATTGAGTAACACATTCTTTAAAAAGTATTTACACCCCAATATTGAAGCCAGCATTTTACGCAATGGTTTGAAATTATCTAACAGAAGATACAGTGGAAGAGAAACTCCCATTTACAATAGTAGCCAAAGGGTTGGGGGGAAAACTAACAAATATGCAAAACTTATACAAAGAAAACTTTAGAAAACACCTGCCCAAAACCATGATTCATTTTTAAAAAATGGAATGGACTTTGGCAAAATTAAAAACTTCTGCCCTTCAAAAGACACTGGTAAGAGAATGAAAATACAGGCCACAGACTAGGAGAAAATAGTCACTTAGTGCTGAGGATACATTCTGAAACACGTTAGGTAATTTTGTAGTTGTGCAAACATAGAATGTACTTACATAAACCTAGATGGTATATGGTATATAGCCTATTGCATCCAGGCTACAAACCTGTACAGCATGTTACTGTACTGAATACTATAGGCATTTATAAACAATGGTAAGTATTTATGTATCTAAACAGAAAAGATACAGTAAAAACACAGTATAAAAGATTTAAAAAACTACACTTTTATCGGGCACTTACCATGAATGGAGCTTGCAGGGACTGGAAGTTGCTCTGGGTGAGTCAGTGAGTGAATGGTGAATGGACATGAATACCTGGGACATTACTGTATACTACTGGGTAGACTTTGTAACCACTGTACACTTAGGCTACACTAAATTTATTTTTAAAGTTTTTTCTTTCTTCAGTAATAAATCAAACTTAGCCAATTTAACTTTTTTACTTTGTAACTTGAAAAACTCTTTTTGACTCTTTTATAATAACAGCCTAAAACACAAATATTATACAGCTGTACAAAAATATTTTTTCTTTGTATTCTTATTCTATAAGCTTTTTCCTATTTTTTAATTTTTTGCTTACCTTTATACTTTTTTATTAAAAAACTAAAACATATGCATTACCTTAGTCCTCTACAGGATCAGGGTCATCAATATCACTGTCTTCTACCTCCATATCTTGTCCCACTAGAAAGTTTTCAGGGGAAATACCATTCATGAAGCTATCATTTCCTGTGATAAAATGCCTTTTGGAGTACCTCTGGACCTGCCTGAAGATGTTTTACATTAACTTTTCTTGTATAAGTAGAAGGAAGAGTAAATTCTAAAAAAGCAATTAAAAGTATGACATAACTAATATATAAACCAGTAACATAGTTGTTTATTGTCATTATTAAGAAGTATATACTGTACATAATTGTATGTGCTATAATTTTATATGACTGGCAGCATAACAGGATTGTTTATACCAGCACCACCACAAGCACATGAGTAATCCATTGCGCTAGGACCTTAAGATGGCTACAGTGTCACAAGGTAAAAGGAATTTTTCAGCTCTATTGTAATCTTATGGGACCACCATCATATATGTGGTTAATTATTGACCTAAATGTCATTATATGGTGCATGAGTATATTTGCAAATCATATAACTGACAGTAGCACTCCCCAAATTGATCTATGGATTCAGTGCAACCGCTATCAAAATCCAGCCACTTTTTTTTTTTCTGTAGAAATTGATAAGTGAGTCCTAAATTTCATGTAATACAAGGGACCCAGAATAGTCAAAGCAGTCTTAAAAGGGGAGAACAAAGGTAGAGGACTCACATTTTCTGATTTCAAAATTTACTACAAAGCTGTAGTACTCAAGACATTGTGGTTCTGGCATGAAGATAGATAGGTATATAGATCAGTGGATTAGAACTGAGAGTCTAGAAATGAACCCGTCAGTTGATTTCTGACAAGGGCGCCAAGGCAATTCAATGGAATTTTCAACAACTAGGAACAACTTGATAGTCATATGCAAAATAATGAAGTTGCACCCTTCCTCTCTACCACATACAAAAATTAACTGCAAGTGGATCACAGACCTAAATGTAAGAGGTAAAATTATAAATCTCTTAGAAGAAAACACAGGAGGAAATCTTCATCACCGTAGATTAGATAATGGTTTCTTAGATATGGTACCAACAGCACAAGTAACAAAAGAAAAAATAGATAAATTGAACATCAAAATTAAAACATTTTGGGCCAGGCGTGATGGCTCACGCCTGTAATCCTAGCACTCTGGGAGGCCGAGGTGGGTGGATTGCTCAAGGTCAGGAGTTCGAAATCAGCCTGAGCAAGAGTGAGACCCCATCTCTACTAAAAATAGAAAGAAATTAATTGGCCAACTAAAAATATGTATAGAAAAAATAGCCGGGCACGGTGGCGCATGTCTGCAGTCCCAGCTACTCAGGAGGCTGAGACAGAAGGATTGCTTGAGCCCAGGAGTTTGAGGTTGCTGTGAGCTAGGCTAACTCCACGGCGCTCTAGCCTGGACAACACAGTGAGACTCTGCCTCAAAAAAAAAAAAAAAATTTTGTGTTCCCAAGGACACCATCAAGAAAGTGAAAAGACAACCCACACAGTGGGAGAAAATATTGGCAAATCATGTATCTGGTAAGGGACTTGTATCCAGAATATATAAAGAACTCGTATAACTCATCAATAAAAAGACAATGTAATTTATTATATAAATGGGCAATTAATTTGAATAAATGTTTCTCCAAATACATATAGATGATCAATAAGCACATAAAAGATCTCAACATCATTACTTATTAGAAAAATGCTAATTAAAATTATAATGAGACTGACTTCATATCCACTAGATGACACTTAACATCAAAAAGGCAGACAATTGCAAGTGTTCGTGAAGATGTGGAGAGGTTGGAACCCTCGTACATTGGTGGTATTATGAAATTCTGTAGCTACTTTAGAAAACAGTTCAGAGGTTACTGAAAATGTTAAGCGTAATAGTTACCACGTGACCCAGCAATCCCACTTATAAGTATATACCCAAGAGCAATAGAAAACATGTCCACAGAAAAATATATTATAAATATTCATCACATTATTATTCATAATAGACAAAAAGAGGAAACAACGAAACGTCCATCAACTGATTATGAATAAGCAAAATGTAGTGTATCCATACAATGGAATATTCACAATGAAAAATAATGAAGTACTGATAAATGCTATGGTGTAGGTGACCCTTGAAAACATTATGTTAAATGAAGGAAACCATTCACATATTGGCCACATATTATATAATTCCATCTATATGAAATGCCCAGAATAGGCAAATCCATAAAAACAGATAGTAGATTAATGATTTCTAGGGACTGGCTGAAGAGGGCAACAGGGAGTGACGCCTAAGGGTTATAGGTTTATTTTGGGGGGATGATGGTAATGTTATAAAATTAGATAGGGGTGATGTTTACACAACTCTGTGTCATATGCTGAATATAAAGACTATTCCAAAGATATATTAAAAATCATTGAACTGTACATTTTAAGAGGATTAATTTTCTGATTTGTAAGTTAAACATATATCTATTATGTGATCCAGCCATTCCACTCTTAGATATTTTTGCAAGAGAAAAGAAAGTTTGTTTTCATACAAAGATTTGTGCATAGTATTTACAACTGCTTTGTTTATAATCACCAAAAACTGGAAACAAACCAAATGTCCATCAATATGGCATACTGCTCAGCAATAAAAATGAATTATTAATACATTCAACAGTATAGATGAATAGCAGAATAGTTATGCTGAGTGAAAGAAGCTAGACCAAAAAGAGTACATCCTCTGTAATTCCATCTGAAACTGTTAATAGAAAATGCAAACCAATCTACAGTGATAGAAAGTAGATCAGTGGTTGCCTGGGCACAGGGTTTCTTGAGAAGCCAGAAGAAGCATGTGAAAACTTGAGGGTGATGCCTATGTTCATTATTTTGATTGTGGTGATTCTTTCACAGGGGTATATGGTGGCATATGGTGTATACATATGTTAAGACTTACTAAAATGTAGTTTATTGTATATTAATTATATGAATTAATTTGTAAGTTATTGTCAAAATGAGAAAAAAATCAACTCCCAGTAGTCTGTGTGGTGAATATACAGACCAATATACAGAAATGTCCCATGAAAAGACACTAAGGTTATGACAGTTTAGTAGGTTTTAGTGTTCCTGAAAAGAAAATGTTATACCCAGAGGGACAGGGAGCTGGAGAAAATAGGGTAGAAAGCATTGAAGTAACTGAACTATACAAGACACCCTAGTCCTTTTTTTACTGGTATGGATCTATTTGATACTTCTGTGGAAAGTACTTTTTTCCTTCCCCTTCATCTTATCTTTCAGTGTTTCTTTTGCATGAAACCTATCCTAATTATTAGGGAGTAGTTCAGAGTGGTTGTCTCTGACCTGGGCATAACTAATTTGATTTTAAAATATAAATTTTAATGTTTTAATCTGCCTAATTTCCATGGCTTGTTCTCCTCAGTCCTACACACCTCCAAGCAACGAGTTCAAGATCAGCATGAAATTGGAAGCACAGGACCCCAGGAACACCACATCCACCTGTATTGCCACAGTGGTTGGACTGACAGGTGCCCGCCTTCGCCTGCGCCTTGATGGCAGTGACAACAAGAATGACTTCTGGCGGCTGGTTGACTCAGCTGAAATCCAGCCTATTGGGAACTGTGAAAAGAATGGGGGTATGCTGCAGCCCCCCCTGGGTGAGTAAGTAGACCCAAGCACTCCCTACCCAGTTGGTTAGCTTCCAAAAATTGACCATTCTATTATGGGAAAGCCTAGGGTCCCCTGCTTATCCCTTCTTATATATATTTTAAAAAGGGCCCACAGAAAGGCACACCCAAAATGAAAAGAGCAGTAAAATTTGTATATCTCCATCTCTGTTAGCTTATGATATCCAGACTTCTCCCAAACTCTTTCTTTTTCTAACAGGAAACCACATCCTTTATTCTTCTTTGTTAGTGTCCATTTACCTGAGAGAGAGAATGGAAGGAGGTCTTGCCACTTAACCTATCACGAAAACCATAAAGTTTTCACGAAATCCTGTAGTAATGACAAGGAGTGAGAAAAAAAATTCCCAGTAGAAATTTCCTCTCTTTCCCACAAAT
Source organism: Lepilemur ruficaudatus (assembly GCA_963574885.1). Taxonomy (NCBI): domain Eukaryota; kingdom Metazoa; phylum Chordata; class Mammalia; order Primates; family Lepilemuridae; genus Lepilemur; species Lepilemur ruficaudatus. The sequence continues at coordinate 80,095 of CAUYRT010087516.1, read as the reverse complement.
TCTCACTTGATCCTTGGAGTTTTCTCACTTTGAATCTATTATTAAATAAAATTCATTATTTTATTTAATAACCTCATTAGATTTTTCTTTTCCAGATCAGATTCACTTTTTTTTTCTTTTTTGCCTTAATATACCTGAGGGATTTAACCCATCTTATCAGTTACTGTCAGTCACTATTGCAGTGAGTCTCAATGGGGGATAGAGAGAGATGGATCATAGCCTTTGGACTGTATTCTCCTCATGAAGCTGTGCTAGATTAATTGAGGGTTAGAGAGCATGTATGATTTGAAAGAGCTCCCCAGATGCTTGTTTAACATTTTCTAACATTTAAAGAAGATACTTATTATGTGAACTTCCAAACATATACAAAAGCAGAAAAAAATAGCACAATAAATGCCCATGTATCCTTCATTGCTGATAATTACCAACACATAGTCAATCTAATTATATCTGTACTTCTCCCTGCCCCACTCCTGCGCAGTTACTAAACGTAGTATCATTTTATCATGAAATATTAAATATTTAGTATGTCTCATAGGCGAGGATAATCAGTGTCTAAATTTTCCCAATTGTTTGTTTCTGTCTCTGCTTTTGTTTTCCTGGCCTCACTCAACGTTTTCTTTGAATCAGGATCTAAAAAAGAGCCCCACATTACAGTTGGTTATGTCCCTTAAATCTTTTTCAATCTATTGATTCTTCTCCTTTCTCATTTTTTTCCTTGCAATTTACTTGTTGAAAAACCCAAGTTATTTGTCTTTAAAATTTCTCACAGCTACATTTTGCTGATTGTATCCCTTAGATACCATCAAACATGTTTCTCTGTCCTCTAGTTCCTAGAAATTGGTAGCTAGATCTAGAGACTTGATCCTATTCAGGGTCAGTTTGTTCATAACAATATTTCATAGGTGGTGTATTTATTGCAGCATATATGGTCTGGTTGTATCTTATTTTATAATGTAGCAGCCACTGATGCTCATGGTCTAGATCAGGGGTTGACAGATTTTCTTAATGGGTCACGTAGTAAAAATTTTAGGCTTGCAGACCATACATTCTCTGTTGCAACTTCTCAACTTTATCCTCATAATGCGAAAGCAGCCATAGACAAAACATAAATGAAAGAATGATTTAAGGAGTTAAGTATTTAAATTCCTAACTCAAGAAGCTAGAAAAAGAATCACAAAGCAAAAAATACAAAGGAAGAAGAAAAATGATAAATTAATGAGGTAGAACACAGGAAAGCAATAAATCAATGTACTGGTCCTTTAGTGGAAAAAAAATCAACAAAATAGATAAACCATCAGCATAATAAAGAAAAATGAAGTAAATGCACATATAGAGAATAAAAAAGTGGCAAAGGGAAAATAACTCTGCAAATAAATTTGAAAAGCTAGGTGAGATGGGAAAATACTATTTGTTGAATTCAACCCCAGTAGCATTACAATGTTTAAACAAATATATAGAAAACGTATAAAAGTTTTCAGTAAACTGCACTGTATGCAGATTATTTCACAGGGAAATCTATGAAAACCTTAAGAACCAGATAATCTCAGTACTACATGAGTTGTAACCCAGCAGAACTTACTTTGATGACAGAAATACTTTACATCTGCACTATTCAGTGTGGTTGTCACCAGCCACATATGGCTGTTCAGTGAGTACTTGAAGCGGCTACTGTGACTAAGGAACTGAATTTTTAATTTTTTTTAAGTGTAACTTCAAATTAAAAGACCTTATGTGGCTGGTGACTATTGTACTAAGCAGTATGGTTCTAGAGCATAGGAAAAGTAGAAATCATGTAAATTCTTTTTATGAGGCATATAGAACTTTGTTGCCTAAACCTGATTTATACACACACACCCACACACACACACAGTGCACACACAACACAAACTCATGTATGAATATTATTACAAAAATCATAAATAAAATATTGGGAATTAAAATTTAACATATTTAAAACAACAGTTTATCAAGATTTAGTAGGTTTTGTTTTTTTCTGGAAATGAACAGATTTAACTTCAGAAAAATCGTTAATAGAATTAAACAAGTTAAGATAACTAAGGGAGAAAATCATATGAACTTGGATAAAATTCAACACACTGTTGTGCAAAAAAAAAAAAAAAACTAGAAAGTAAGTAATACATCCTTAACTTGAAAAAAGTATGTTTCTACCTCAGTACTAAAGCCAGCATTTTACTGAATGGTTTAAAATAACCGGATAGAAGATATAATGGAAGAGAAACTCCTATTTACAATAGCAGCCAAAGGGTGGGAGAAAACTAACAAATATGCGAAACTTATATAAAGAAAACTTTAAAACACCTGACCAAAAGCATGATCCATAAAAAAGAAAAATATCATAGAATTGACTTGGTCAAAATTAAGTACTTCTGCTCCTTAAAAGACACTGATAAGAGAACTAAAATACAGGCCATGGACTAGGAGAAAATATTTGCAAATTGCATAGCTGATAACAGTACTCCCCAAATTGATCTAGAGATCAATCCACATTGGGGAGGGAGTATCTGAGAATAACTATATATGCATTCACCATTTGACCCAGTGATCCCACTTATAACTTGGTAGCCATTTGGGAAAAGATACATTTGAATCCATGTATCATAGCATATATCAGGGTAATCTGTAGATGGATTTGAAATCAAAACGTAAAAAATATAACGATAAGTACTAGGACCAAAATCACAAATTTCTTTATAAACTCAGGGATGGGGAAAGCCTTTCTAAATATTACTCAAAATCTAGAAATACTGATAAATTTGACTATCGAAATATTAGAAAGAAAACCTTTTTAAGGGGGAAAAAAGCCTCCAGGCAAAGTTAAAAGGGATAAATTGGGACTCACATTGCCACTCTACTAGTGTCACCACCAGGATGAAGCCAGTCCTGCTGCAGGGAGGGCCATGAGCGATCCATTATGCAGGTTAAGTATAACCATGAGAGAGACCTCCTCTTTACTGTGGCCAATGACCGTGGAAGCAGCTGGTCCTACACAAGACCAGTTCAGCTGCAGTTTTGACTTTAGGGGGCAACATCATTATGTTCTCCATGGACAAGCAGATGGGCTACCAGTGCTTTGTGAGCTTGTTTGACCTGTGGGATCCAAGCCAGATTGACAATGAGCCCTACATGAAAATCCCTTGCGACGACTCCAAGATCACCAGTGCTGTTGGGAGACCCTGGAGGAATGCATCATTGCAGCCATGAGAGTGGAGAGCTCAACCAGTATAGTGCCAAGTCTGGAGAGGTATTGGTGAATGCTGAGGAGCACTCCCGGCAGATCAGTGACATCCAGTTATTCAGGGACATAACCATGTTTGTCACCACATCCAAGGACAACACAGCCAAGCTCTTTGACTCAACAATCCTCAAACATCAGAAGACTTTCCGGACAGAACATCCCATCAACTCAGCTGCCCTCTCCCCAAGCTATTACCATGTGGTGCTGGGTGGCAGTCAGGAAGCCATGGATGTAGCAATAACCTCCACCAGATTGGCCAGTTTGAGGCCAGGTTCTTCCAGGTTCCTCCATTTGGCCTTTGAGGGAGAGTTTGGAAGAGTCAAGCGTCACTTTGGATCTATCAACAGTGTTGCCTTCCATCTTGATGGCAAGAGCTGTAGCAGCAATGAAGAAGATGGTTATGACCACAACTGTTACTTTGATTCACAGTACTTTGAATTTGAGTTTGAGGTTTAATAAGCTGGATCTCCATCCAGGCCAGGGAAGCTGCTCACAGAAAGTTTTAGACTCTGAGAAATATATTAATTTGGTAATAAATAGTGTCTGATCAGAAAAAAAAAAAAGATAAATGGAGAGAAAATATTTGCAACATATAGCACAGATACAAGATTAATCTCTCTAATTTATAAACAATACTCATAAATTGAAAATTTTTTAAATTCGAAAACCTATAGAAAAATGGACTTACAACATGAACAGATAGTTCACAGATGTTCAGATGGTCCTCAAACATATGAAAATACACTTCACACATAATAAAATAAATGCAGATTAAAGCCACACTGGAATATTTTTCATCACTTACCAGTTTGACAGAAATTCAGAAGCTTAAGGACACAGCAAGCTTGTGGGGAAACAAGAACTCTCATTCTTTGCTTGGTACAGCAGAATGGTACAATCCACATTGGGGAGGGAGTATCTGAGAAAACTTCATATGCATTTATCATTTGACCCAGTGATCCCACTTACTGGAATGTGAATTTGATGATATTGTTTCACAAAAATAAAGCAACATGCACATAGTTATTTTTTGCAACATTATTAAGAGATTGATTTAATGTAATATAGCACATTCACATAATGAAGTACCATTCAGCCATAAAACAGAATGAGGAAGATCTCTATAAACTGATATGGAGTGATTTCCAAGATATATCATTAATGTGAAAAAAAGTTACAAAAAGGTATATATAATATGCTAATTCATGAGAAAGAGAAGGGAAATGTATGTGCATACACATATCTATGTATATAACATACATGAAATTATATATTTTTAACTTATTTTTGGAAAAAGAAATACAGGACTGTCAAGCCAGAAAATAATGAAAAAGGTCACCTATTGGGTGTGTCTTAGAATAAGATAGAAGGTACAGGGATGAGAGTGAGGCTTTTGAGAATACCATTTTATATTCTTTTGACTTTTCAATTACATAAATGGTTTACCTAATAAAATTAAAATAAAAAAAGCTGAATTAAGCAAACCCTAAAATTGGTTAGAAGCAAACTGAACTGTATATCAAATGAGATCATAACCACATTGAAAAAAGTAATCAAATAATTTTGGACTAAAGAACCTTTGCAATACATTGTTAATATGGCATATTCTAAAGGAAAAAAATGGAACTACAAAGAAATTCAGACTTATAATGTTAGTGGTTTTGGCATAATAATCTGAAACTATTTTGCATGTATTGAAAATAGAACAAATGAGTAAATAACATACAATGTGGGATGAGGGAAGATGAGGAAGAATCCTGCAGTACTGGATTTGAATTAGAGAGTAGCTGTATGAACTCTTGACTTTATATGTATGCATCTTATTCATGTAATACACATTTATATATGTATGTAAATGTACATATATATTTTTGAGGCTCTGTTGAGAAGACCTAGAAGCAATTACACTTAAGTAGCAATGAGTACACCCTGATTTTGATTTCAAAATCTCATTCTCCACTAAAAGGAATCATAGCTCCTTGGAGAAATGGCTGATTCCAAGGCTGAGCAGAAGAAAAAAATGTAAGGTGAATCTGGAACATCTTATACCAGAAAGCAAAGAAGTCTCAAAGAATGATGGGGACATATCAAAAGGACACAAGAGCAGCTTGAAGGGGCTCTGACTAGCCAAAATTGGAACAACATGAGTATGAAGAAGCGTAATAATTAAAGAAAGTGTAATAGCATCCACGGGTCCATGTGGTACACAAAAAATAATTTTAAAGTTGATGGAATGAAGTCTCCTTTACAGACTGTCACCTAATAAATATAGAAGAAATGAGAGAAAAATAACTATTTTGCAACCACTGTTTTAATTGATTCAGTCAAGAGTAACCAAAAAATGCTAAAACCATTGGGTGAAAAAACATTGGGTCCATCACCTTGCAGGATCGTGTGGGGAAAAAAATATATTGGGGAATAGGATATTCACATAGTCTCAAAGTTTCTCTCTACTGATTACTATTAATTACAGAGGGAAATTACAATGAAGAAATCTGTCAGTCACCCATTAACAAGTGATCAAATTTAGTACCATCAATAATTGGATAAACTGACATTATGTGCCTCTTGGAGTAGTGCAATAAGAAGTACTCAACATAGCCTGTGTAGTATTTTTATCAAAATTCTAGCATGAAGGTAATCATGAGGAAACAATAAAAAAAAATTCAAATCATGGAATATTCTACAAAACAGCTAACTCTGACTCTTTAAAAATGTCAGTGTCAAAAAAAAAAAAAAGTCAGTGTCATGAAACACAAAAGGCAATAGGATCATACTAGATTAAAGGAAACTAAAGAAACATGACAACCAAATGCAATATAAGATTCTTGATTGGATCCTGTATTTTTTGAAAAATCAAACAGCTATAAAGAACATTTTGGGAATAATTGAGAATTTTTTTAAGTACATTTTTTGGGTGTGATAATTATAGTTTTATAGGAGAATGTCCTTGTTCAAATATGCTGATAAATTTAGAAGTGAAGTGTCATGATGTCTTCAACTTTCACATATTCAGTGGGAGAAGTATGTGTAGATAGATGGAAAGTAAATGTGGCAAAATGTTAATATAATAGTTGTTGAATCTAGGTGAAGGATACATAGTTGTTCATTTTATTGTTTTTGCTACTTTTTTCTAGGTTTTACAGTTTTTCAAAATGAAGTTTTTAAAATAAAATTACATATATAATTATATATATATATATGTATGGATGTGTGTGTGTGTGTGTTCATGTTCCCCAGGACTTTGGACTTCTCTCTAGAGTTGCTGAATCAGAATCTCTAGGTAATAGGGCTTGGGATTCTGCATGACAAAGTGGCTTTCCCAATATTCTAACACAGTTGGTCTATATTTGGGAAGCATTCCTCTAGAAGCTCATTGTTCTCCAGTAAAATCTTGTATAGTGTGTGTGTTTGTGCATGCGTACATGTGTATTCTTGTAAAGGAGATTACTCCCTTGTGGAGGAGTCCATTAGGGAAAAAAGATAGCAAGGTAGGTTGATTCTCCTCAGTTTAAGTTATCTCAAAGCTGCCAGTCTTTTCCTCACAGCTCCCTGTTATTACTGACTGATTCTACTACTCAATACTGTGATTGTTTCTTCTGAAGAGGGCTGTCTGGAGCCCTCTCAAGTTCTCCAACTTGATGCTAATTAGAATCACCTAGGGAGCTCTTAAAGTTTTCACTGTCTAGGCCTTACCTCAGATCAGTTAAATCAGAATTTCTGGGAGTGAAACTGATGTATCCTTTTATGTTCCCAGGGGTCCCAATGTCCAAGTTTGAAACTCATGGGTCTAGAGTAGAAGCTAGCCTCTCGCAAGGCCCCTAGTCTTGCTCTAGTATATAGGCTGACTTGAAAGGAATCCTTTGGATGTCCCTGTCACTGATCAGTCTTTTTCATTTGCTAAGTAGTCTCCAGGGTCAGTGGAAAGGTGGGTTAAAAAAGATGTATATCTTATCTCCTGGTCACAGAATTTTGAACTATATAGAAATTTGTGGGGGAAAAAATAAAATTTTAAAGAGAAGTGACTTTGACCATGATGATTTAAATGCTTATTTTATGAAGATACTTTTTAAAATGTTTACTGAACTCTCTTCACTGCAGCAAGGCTCCTGGCACTGGTTAATGCCAGAACCATCTATACCTATCTACATCTATACTTTTACCTATCTTCAAGATTGCTCAAAACCCTAACCCCCAATTAAATTAATCTGAATTAACTCATATTTGTGTGTGTATATGAGGGTGTATCAGGGAAGTGGTTTTAGAGTCATGTCAGAACTAAAAGGAATCCAAACAGTTCTTCCCAAATACCATCAGGTGGGGTATTCTCTTCCTCAGGGAAGAGCCTCTCTTCCAGTTCTACTTCTCATTTCTCTCACTCTTGGTGTGAAATTTAAATAGTCCACCAAACTGAAGTTTGGAAACACTACTTGAGTTCAAAGTCCTCATCTGATATGTAGAAACAGAGAAAGGGAAGTGAGTTGTCCAAGGTTATACAGTGAGTCAGTGGAATATATTTATATGTAAAGCTCTTTTGGGAACAGAGAATGAGTTGGAGTATCATATTGGAATCATACTGACACCAGTAGAGTCTAATATCTCCACAAAGCTTGGAATTACTATGTTACGTAGGACAACGACCAGTTGGGGCGTGGGGCCCACAACATGTGGGCACCTGATGTGAATGCTGTTCTGTTTCTTGCCACCAGAGGGCGTGAACTGTAATTAGCTTATTTACCTGCTGCTCTGCACTTAAATCCAGAGCTTCATCAGGTTGTAATTGCTACCTTAAATAGTTGGACCCTAGCTTATTCAGTGGTCCAGATACAATGGTCCAAGTGCAGTCTTGGGAGTACCTGGAAACTCCTTAGAACTGGTTCCTTATGAATATTTTTAAAATAAATCTTAGGTAAATACAAAGCACTTGCAGCCTGTGTTTGGAGTTAAAAGAGATCTGCCTTTTATTATTAGGTTAGCCGCTCACTACCTTAGTTGTGTGGCCACTGGTAAGTTGTTTTACCGTGAGTTTTAACCTTTTGTTTCAGTTGCCTTACCTGCAAGATCATTAATAAACTCTGCCACACATGGTTTTTGTAAGGATTAAATGGAATAGCATGATAAAGCATCCATCAATTACTGATGCTCATTTAATATGTGGTAGTTTTTCCTTAATTCAATAGAACTGTCATGGATCTTATATTCCAGTCAGAGAATAAAAAAAAGACAGTGATAAGGGCTAGGAATAAATAAGAAGGAAGCAAGATAGATTTAGGAGGCTATTTAAGGTAGAGTAGTTTAGGAACAACTCTCTAGGGAGGTGATATTTAAGTGAAGAACTAACTGTAAAGTTTTGAGGAAGGAGTGTTTGAGGCAGAGGGAAACAGCTTGGTGTGTTTGAGGAATGGAAATACCAGTGAGTGCGGGGGCAAAAGGGTGATATGAGCAATGAGGAGTAAGCAAATTCCAGATCATTTAAGCTTCATAAACATGAGTAAAGAGTTTAGATTTATTTTGTGTTGTGATATTTAAGCATCAGAGTGATGTGATCTGATTTATGTTTTAAAAACATAAACATATTAGTCTGGCTGCTACATGGAGACCACACAGTAGGGAGGTAAAAGTGGAAGTAGGGAGTCCATCTAGAATGCTGTTGTAGTCATCTAGGGAAGCTTTTACTGTGGCTTAGATTAGGGTCACATAGCAGTGGAGATGGTGGGAAATGGTTCCATTTAGGATATATTGTTTGAACAAGCCATCAAGACTTGCTGATTAATTAGATGGGGGGGGTGATGGGAAGGGAGGAATCAAGGATGACTTCTACTCTTTAGTCCAAGCACACGTAGGTTTAATAGGTGGTACCATTAACTGAGATGGGATGACTGAAGGAAATAAGAGGTTTGGAAGGAATAGTAAAATCAAAAGCTCTATTTTACACTTACTCATTGTGAGATCGTTTAGACTTCCAAGTAGAGTTATAGAATAAGGCAGTTGGATATATGAGCATGAAACTCAGGGCAGAGGTTTGGGCCAGAACTATAGATTAGCAGTCATCGTTTGACAGGAAGAGAGTAGGGACTAAAAAGAAGGAAAAACCAATGACTGAGCACTGAGGTACTGTACATTCAGAGATTAGGATTTTTTACCTACCCATCCCTTTCCTTACAAGCACCCCAAGTCATTGCTTAATTTGAGGAGAGCCTCAAATTATTATTTTTATTCTTCTCTTCCCTCTTTCACAAGTTTATGACCCCAACTGTTCTTACCAAGAGCTGGTATGGTAGGACTGACTGATGAAGTATCTGAAGATGTTAATATGATGATTAGTAATGAAGGCTTAGAGACAGAGTAGTTGGGTTCATATCCTGGTTCAACTACGTACTGGCTTACTAACTTTGGATATTTTACTTAATTTCTATAAGCCTCAATCTTTTCATCTCTAGTTATAAAAATAGCCAACATTTATAAACACTGTATGCTATATGCTAGGGAGTGTTTTAAATCTTTTTTTGAATATTAACCTGTTTAATCCTTAGAACAACCCATTGAGGTAGTTTCTAGTCTTATCCCACTTTATTTTGAGGAATCTGAAGCTAGAGAGAGGTTTTATAATTTGCCAAAAGTTACACAAAAGTTATACTTGTTAAGTGGCAAAGCTGGATTTGATGTAGGCTGTCTGGCTCCAGAAACAATGTTGCTTTTCTAGTATCTAATTTGTAGATAGTGACGAGACTTGTAGTAGTGATTAAATGAGATAATCCACTTAAAGTATTTAGTACATGGAGCCTGGTGCGTAATGTGCACACAATAAACGTTAACTTTGGGAGGCAGTATAGTGTACTGAAAGAGAACCAGATAAGAATTCCTGGGGTTCCAGCCTGACTGTAAGATTAGTTTATGTGACTGTGAACAAATTTCTTAGCCTCTCTAGACTTCAGTTTTATCATCTGCAAGATAAAATCTTTGCACTAGATGGCCTTTGAGGTCCCTTTCAATGTTAAAGTTCTTTACTACCTATGATTCCCCACAACTATTGAGACAAATTGTGGATACACCTGAATTTGGAGGGGGAAGAGTCCTACATCACCTTGAGGGTTGGGAAATAAAATATCTTAGCAATTCCTTGGGTTCTTAACATTTCTGTTTTGCCCCCTGCTCTTAAAGAAGCTTGCTAGAAGGTAATGAAACGGTAAACCATGATGTCTGGCATATGATTACAGTATATTGAAATCTGTCTCCACCACTTGTTAGCATGATCCTGGACAAGCTGCTTCTCTGAGTTTCCATTTCATCACTGTAAACTAGGGATAACAACAGTGCCTAATTCATGGTACTATTTCAAATATTAAGAAAAGCATCCAATATATATTAGCTGTTATGATATAATACTATACTGTAAGGATTCCCAGAGCTGAGAGTATTTTTTGTCCTTAAGTTCCAGATGAGATAGAAGACCTTCAATAATCCCTTCCTCAAAAATGGAATTGGGAATCACATGGCTGGAGACTCTAGTCCCTGGGAACTAAAGACATGAAACTTGAATTTTCTACTTGTACAGCCGTGGCTCCCTATTCCTTTCTTTTACCAAGGTACAGAGACCACTTCTGTAGAACAGCTGTGCCTTGATTTAACTTCTTCATTTATCTCTTCGTACTGAACCATTCATGGCAAAACTGCCCTGGGTTTGTTTTGCTTTAGCCCTTGCCTGACCTGAGGAGAATTGTTTTCCCACATACACACCAGGCCTGAATTTCTGGAGAGAGTTAATTTTTTTTTTCTCAGCCATAGTCAAAGGACGAATAGCAGTCAAAAACCCAGCTCAAACCAGGTTAGCGAGAGGAAAAAGGAGGAGGCATGAATTATTGACTCATGACCAAGAAGTCTAAGCATTTATCTGATGTTGAGTGTGTCTTAATACAGGGTTTTAAACCCTATCACGTCTCTCCATCCCTTGCTCTACCTTGGCTTTATTCTCAGCTATATTCCCCATGCTGTAGTGCCCAGTCTACAAACATCCTTATAGCCATGTTCTCAGAGGAAGAAAGATATTCTCCTCCAACATCAATGTCACATCAGGAAACAATTGGCCCAACTTGGGACATACATACATACATACACACCCTTGGTCTATGGAAATCCGGTGCTCTTAAATGGCATTATTTTTAATCCCATGGCCTGGGAGGTAGGGCCATGTGATCGACTCTAAATCACATGGAGTTGGGGTGGGTTTTTTTCCCCCAAAAAAGGGAAAAAAAGCTAGACAAGCACAAAGTAAGTGGTGGCAGTTTTAGATTACATGACAGGAATGTCCTCGTTGTTGTCACCATTGTTGACATGGGTAAGCTATCCCAAGAAATCTCTTGACCTTCGGAAGGTTGGTACCGCTCCACAGCCTGTGAGGCACCAAGCCGCAGAGCTCCGCCACCCACACCCCAATCCCCATCCTGGAAAAATTGTCTTTTAGGAAACGGGGGAGAGCGGGGAGGTGCCACACAGCAGGAGGTGAGCAAGCAGTGGGCATGTCACCACCTGAGCTCCGCCTCCCCCACTCCCAGTCTGTGGAAAAATTGTCTTTCATGAAACTGGTCCCTGGGTCCCTGGTGCCAAAAAGGTTGGGGATCACTGGGGATCATTTCTAAGAAATAGTTAATCCTATCTTACATCTTTTTTGGATTTCTCAAGGAAAGTTTTCTAGGCATTATGATGCATTAATATAATCTGTTATGTGCTTGTCTTGGAGTCAGGAAACTTGGTTTGGAAACTTTATCCCACTACTGAGTTTGCAGCATTGCCTTGGACAAGTTGCATTCCCTCTTATGTGCCTCATTTTCCTCATCTGTCTAATGAGGCATTTCTTCTATTTAACCTTTAAGTCCTTTCCTAACGGTCTGTGAGTCCGTGACTATCACAGCATGGGAGTAGCTGGATTCCAGAGTCAGAACTTGAGTCACCATTGCCTTTTGAAATATATTTTTAATCTGTTGCCCATTATGTTTGCTGCAGGATTTCGGCTGAATGCCTCCTCTTGGCCCATGTTCCTTTTGAAGACACTAAATGGAGCAGAGATGGCTCCCATCAGGATTTTCCACAAGGTATGCTATCCCTCAGCTATCACTAACTCCAAGCTACTTGAGGTCAAATACTTAAATTCCTCTAATTACCGAGCCTTTGATGTCTGCATAATATTTATGGCCTGAGGATGCTGTCTCAGAAAGTAGTTCAGTTGGATTTTTTAGTACCTCATATGAAGCAGCAATTATCCTCAGAGGAATGCATTAGGCTATGAGGTAGAACTCCTGGTTTTTTGGTCCTAGCTGCCAATAATATGTGTCCTTTTGACCTCACCTGTAAAGTGGGACTGTACCTCACAGGGTTAAAAAGTTAAAAATTATTATTAGTAGAATATATAAAATATAACATGAATCTAAAGAAGCTATTATTATTATAGAGCTTGGAGTTCTGTAGAGTGTATGTTCTAAACAGAGAAAGGAAGGAGACTATTTTTTGAGTACCTACAGTACGTTTGGAACTTTATATATACTATCTCATATACCCACAGCTAACTTTATGAACTGAGAATTATTATTTCTATTTAATAGCTAAGGAAACATATACTTTTGAATAAGGAACTTGCTCAAGATCATGTGGCTAGTAAGTGGCAGAACAGGAATCCAAAACCTGTGTTTGTTCTCTTGTTTCTCAAAGGGTGAGGCAGTCAGTCTGCTATGAGCTGAATTCTCTGATACGGTGAAAGTTACTGCAAACAGGAACTTAATTAGGTTTGCCTATGCTGCCAGTTAAGTGTAAACCCTGAGAGCATACTGGTTCTCAAAATATAGTATACAACTATACTATAGTTGGCAACTTAAAACATTTTTACTACAAAATGCCAAGGGGGAAAAAACCCAACAAATACTCTTTTCCATGCTTTGCTGAGCTTACTTACCAGAAAATAAGAAAAATCTCCAGAAGCTAAAAATGTAGAAGGAAAATCAAGAGTGTTAAATGTATGTGCTGAACCTGCAACTGCCTTATGCGGTTTTGCCAGTCCAACTTTCCAAGAATCTTATCTTTATATAGCCATAGTAAGACACAGATGAGGCCCTGGGTGGCCCATGCAAGGCAGGGAAATGGATCTGAGACTGCTGTGTAAAAACCAGATCAGATCCCTCAAATGTTCACCCTTTAGTGAAAGATTATTACATTGATGAGGAAGAGTCTCTGCTGGGCTCTGGGCAGGGGTGGAAATGGAGTCATCTCCTCTGATAAAATATTGCCTTCTTCCTTGTAGTTCAGTTATGGTTCCTGTGTTGTCTAGGAACTCCAAAATTGTATGGAGATACTTCTCGGTGCCTGGAAGAAGCAAACACAAAATCTCTTTAGAGGGTTTGATGTCAAAGTCCCAAAAGTGAAGTACCACTGAAGATTCATACTTAATCTGTAATTGCAAAACACTCTCAAATCTGACATGATGGGGAGTAAACACAGCAAACAGTAACATAACCTCAAGGACTTTCAGATAATTAAAATATCAGATAGAGATTATAAATTACATATTGAAAAATGACTAGGGAATTAAAAGAAGGAATAAAAAAAGAGCAAAGTACAAATGCTATTTTTAAAAAGGCAGATTTGAAAAAAGACTAAACTGAACATCTAGAAATGAAATTTCTGGAGATTTCAAACCATTGAAATTAAAAATTAATAGGTAAATATACATGTAGCTTAGACATAAAGAAGAATTAAGGATGTGTAAGGAATTTCCCCGGATTGCAGCACAGAGAGATAAAGAGAGGGAATATATTAAAAGGATGAAACAAGGAAAACTATATTAAAAAGTCCAGTGTATACTGAACATGAAATCCAAAAAGATTAATTAGAAAGAATAGAAAATACACAATATTTGAAAAGATAATTAAGAATTCTCCAGAGTGTGTAATAAAAACAAATACATACCTTAAAACATCATGGTATAACTATAGGCAACTAAACTCAAAAGAAAATATCTGAACATGTAATCAAACCAAATACTCTTAAAGGGATTACAGTTAGGCTGACAGCACATTTATTGACAGCAGCAAGACAAGCCATAATAATGGAATAATATTTTCAAAGTGCTGAGAGAAAAGAATCATCTGCCTATAATTCTATATCTAGTTATAGTGATATCTTGGAATAAAGGTAAAATCAAACATTTCAAACAAACCAGTACAAGTGGTTACTAACATATCCACTGAAAAAACTGAAGAATATATTTCAGAAAGAAGGTAATTGAATCAGAAAATAAGAATGAGATACAAGAAGTAATGATGAGGAAAGAGGTTGGTTAACATGTGGATAAAGCTAATCAAGCATTGCCAATTACTATACAAACCAAGTATAATAACAAAAGTGATTAATTGGCAGTATAACAATGTAGAACTAAATTATATAATGTCTGTGTAACTCAGGAGTAGTTCTGTTGTTCGGAACTAGAAATACAGATGGGTTTTAGACTTTGTTATGTCAGCTATTCAGTTAAAACCCTAAGGGGATTCACCAAAAAAAGGCTATAAATAGGATATTTAACTGCTTAAATGGAGGGGGGAAAAGGGAAGAAGACTCAGTTGATTGAAAAGGAGAAAAAAGGACCTTGAAAAATCAAGTTAAATAGAAATGTAGACAATGAGATAGTTGTAATAAATTCAAATACATCAGTTATTACGTGAAATTAGCTTAAACCTACCAGTTTAGTAATACATGGCTCGAATTTTTTTTTAAATCTAGGTATATGCTGTTTACAAGAAATACTGCTTAAATATAATGACATAAAAATGCTGAAAGTAAAAGAATATAAAAAATATATTGGCAAACTTATCAAAGCTGGTGTGAACTATATTGAAATCAGACAAAGGAGACTTTGATGCTAAACAGTATTGAAATCACTATCTAATGGTTAAAAAATATACAGTTCACCAAGAAGATAAAACAGTTATAAATGTACATGTGTCTAAAAAACAATCTGAAAGTATTTAAGGCAAAATTGGTAAAAATTACATGGCAAAATTAGAAAATCCATGGATCACTAGGGGATATTTTAATATCTATCTTCTAATAATTGATAAATCAAGCAGACAAAAATTGGTATATCAATCAGCATAAGCATCAGTATCAAATCTCTTGATCAGTTTTTAAAGATCACTTCATTCCTATTTAACAACAACAAATAGTTTGAAAATAAATATTTTTAAATGCCATTATTATAGCAATAGTATTATAATTTGCCTAGAAAAAATGTTAGCAAAAAAGCATATTTATAGTGGAAATTTAAAATTCTATATTAACACATTAACTCCCATGTGAGTTGTATTTAACTCACACTAGTTTGAGCCTGCAGCATCATGAAGCATATGTAACTCACATGTCTCTTCACCTTGGGGCCCAAAGAACTATTTTTCAAGTTGAATTAACTCATGAACAGAAAACAATAAAAAACAAATTTTTCATTAAATTAGAAAGGATTGTTTTGTTTTTGAAATGTTTGTTCTATTTTCATAATAAAACACCGTGTCCCTAAGGAAAAATTTTTTTTCTAGTGTGGCAGGCAATGTGCTAAAGAAGAAATCTGCATTAAAGAAATACTAACACATGGAAAAGACTATCATATTTATGGGTGAGAAAGCTCATATCATACATAACAAAGGTTATTTCCTCCCATATTAATCTATAAATTCATTGCAATTCCAGTCAAAATCCAAATAGGGTTTTTCTGTGGAACTGGAGAAGCTTATTAAAATTCATATGAAAAGTAAAGGAGAATGAATAGCCAAAACAGTATTGAAGAATGACAAACTGGGTGGATTTTTCTTACCAGATATCCATTTAATAAGACTGTGTTATTGGTACAGGATCAAACAGTAAGACTAAGAGAACAGAACAGAACAGGGTGTACAACAAATTTTTTGAAACTTGATCTATGCAACAAATCAGCACCCAAGAACTTTCTGCAGTTCTGGTAAGAGTGTACAGTGTTAGAACCCCTTTGGAGGGTAATTTAACAGATTTCATAAAGGAGAAGATATATATATCTACCCTATAACCCAGCAGTTCTACTCTTAGATATATATCCTAAAGAAACCCTCCTGTATGTGTACAAAAGAAGAATTGTAAGAGTGGTCATTAAAACTCTTTTTAATTAGTAAACAATTGGAAACAACTATACATATTCATTAAAAGAGAATTAATACATTGTAATATATACATATAATGGAATACTATTAGGAGTTAAAATGAAGTGGAATTAAATTCATCAACATGGGTAATTTTCAAAAGCATAATGTTGAACAAAATAATGCCAGTTGTAGAATGATAACGCCATTTATAGAAAATTTAAAAGCAGGCAAATGGATATGTACATATATAGTAAAGTGTAAAAACATTCGTGGGTAATTATTACTTCTGTGATAGGTGGAAGAGGAATGGAATAGGGGAAGGGTACAAAGGGAAATTCAGCTTTATCTGTAACCTTTTATTTATTTTTTTAAAAAATCTGAAGCAAAAATGTCAAAATGTTAGAATTAATAATGTAATACTTTAGTATACTTTGAAATAAATTTAAAAGAAAGATTAAATCTCTATGTGTTAAATAAATCTTATATAGCAGTCACTTTTTAATCATCTAGATGAGATAGCAATCTACTTGGCATACGTAACCTCTCTTTGTGTCTAGGTCTGTATATTTCTGTTTCTCATCTAGGAGCCACCATCGCCCTCCCACAACTTCTTCAAAATGGGAATGAAGCTAGAAGCTGTGGACAGGAAGAACCCTCATTTCATTTGCCCTGCCACTATTGGGGAGGTTCGGGGCTCAGAGGTGCTTGTCACTTTTGATGGGTGGCGAGGGGCCTTTGACTACTGGTGCCGCTTCGACTCCCGGGACATCTTCCCTGTGGGCTGGTGTTCCTTGACTGGAGACAACCTGCAGCCTCCCGGCACCAAAGGTAAAGGCCCATCTACAGGCTCTTGAAACTAGGACCCAGATGATAAGGGAGTTTACCGAGGTCTATCGTGGTCAGCGTATCTTCACCAATAAACTTTACAAGTAGGCAGGGGAGAAGCAGGGGCTAGCAGCTTAGGTAAAAGGTAAGGTCTACCAGAGACTAGGCCTCTGATTACCAGAAAGTAATCAGAAATAGTAAGAAAAGTGTCAAATGAAGTCACACATGGAATTTGGGATAAAGTAAAAATTCCCTGCTCTAAATATCCTGGTTTACTTTCAGGCAACTAGCTTTTCATCTCTTTTACTTTTGTCCCTAACCCATTTAAAAGTTTGAATAGCATCACTATCAAGGCACACATCTTCCTCTTACCGTAGGGGCTTTGTATATGAACTGGAGTAACATTATGTTTTAAAATACTTGCAAAGCACTGTAGCAGAAAGGAAAAAGCATGGGCTTTGAAGTAATATAAATGTAGGTTTAACTTCCATCTCTGCCTTTTAGCAGCTGTGTGGCTTTGGGCAGTTAATTCACCTCTCTAAACTTTAAATTCCACATCTATAAAAGAAAACCTACTTCATAAAGTTATTGTGAGGAATAAATGAGATTACATGGGTAAAGTGCTTACATCCGGCAAATAGCAAGTGCAAAACAAATATTAATATATTATACTATATGACTGTACTATATACTGTATGACTTTAATATGCTATATTATCATTATTATAATATTATTATAAAACTAACCACTACCAATGGGAGAGTATACATAAAGTACTAGAATAGTGCCATAGAATAAATGAACAATAAATCTTATGATGGTGATGATGGCAGAGATTTTGAGATAGCTGCTTTTAGTAAAGAAAATAATAATAATCGCATCATCTCAAGTCTAAAAAGTACTGGTGAATCTGAGGGAATGGAAAGTCACCCATCCTGTTGTCCAAGGGTCGTTTTCTAAACCTCCATTGAATGTATGTATTCAATTACCCAAATATTTATTGAACACCTAATTGTAAGCCAAGCTGAGGATACAGCAGTGACAGCGATGAACAATGGTCCTGCCCTCATGGCACTTTCATTTTCATCCTAGTAGGGTGAAGCAGATAGTAAACATTTAAATCAGGAAATAAGGTAATTACAGATAAATAATTTTTCTACATAGAAATAAGATAATGTCTCCCAAAGAAATAAAATATGCTGGGATAGGGACAGTAAAGGTGTGGTTGTAAAAGGAGTTTTTTGTTTATGTGACATAAAATAAATGGCACAGGTTTAAAGTGTGCAGTTTGAAAAGTTTTGACATGTATATACATCCACGAAACCATTACCACAATCAAAATAATGAACAAACCTATCATCCCCAAAAGTTTTTTTTTGTGGAAAGAGAACTTCTTTAGATAGAATTTCTTTCCAGGAAATTTGTCCGAAAAGTTGATATTTGAATTGATACCTGAATGATGAGAAAGAGTCTTCCAAGGAACGAGAATTTCAAGCAGGCAAAAGGGACAGCTAATACATTGGTGCTGAGATATAATGAGCTCCATATGTTTTAAGGGCAGTAAGCAGACAGCTCCAGCTAGAATGCATTGCCTGAGCAGGAAAGTGGTACAAAATGATGTTGGAAAAATGGTCAAGGGCCATTCATGTAGGGCCTTGTAAGCCAGAGTGAGAATTTTGGATTTTATTCTAAACATATTGGGGAAACATTAGAGGGTGTTAAGCAGACGAATGACAAGAACTGATTTATTTTTTTAAAATCACTTGGATGTGTATCCAGAATATAAAAGAACACAACTCTGCCTATTTTTAAATTGGGTTGTCATCTTCATTGCTAAGGATTTGGATAGATATTTCTTCAAAGAATATATACAAATGGCCAATAAGCAGTTGAAAAGATGCTCAACATCATTAGTCATTAGAGAAATGCAAATCAAAGCCACAGTGGGCTACTATTTCATACCCGTGGGTATGGTTGTAATCAAAAGATGGGCAATAACAAGTGTTGTTGAAGATGTGGAGAAATTGGAACCCTCATACATTGCTGGTGAGATTGTAAAATGCTCCAGCCACTTTGGGAAACAGTTTAGAAATTGCTTAAAATGTCAAACACAGAGTTACCAAATCACCTAGCAATTCCATTCATAGATATATGTCCAAGAGAATAGAAAACACGTCCACACAAAAATGTATCATGAACGTTTGTGGCGGCATTATTCATAACAGCCAAAAAGTTAAAACAACCTAAATGTTCATCAGCTGATAAATGAATAAATAAAATGTGTTATATCTGTAGAATAAAATGCTATTTGGCAATAAAAAAAAGGAATAAAGTACTGATGCATGCTACAGTATAGATGTACCTTTATAACATTATGCTAAGCCAGTCACAAAAGACAATGCATTATGTGATTGCATTTATATGAAATGTTCAGAATAAGCAAAAACATAAAGGCAGAGGTAGATTAATGGTTGCCAGAGGTTGGGGGAAGGGGAAATGGGAATTGACTGCTCATAGGTATGGGGCTTGTTTTCAGGATGATGAAAATGTTCTAAAATTAGATAGGAATGCTGAAGGAGATGAATGGGCTTCAGAGTGAATGGCAGTTGAAAAAATACCTTCATTGTTTGGACCTGCATATTTAGCTGTTTTGGAATGCAGTTGATTCCTCCTTGAGTTTCAGATATAAGACTGCTACAGTCACATCACAATATTCAGTGGTGAAATCCTGTTTGTTAAGTGTCCTTCCCATTCCTTTTCGTTTAGAATCAGAATAAAGTTGTATTTCACATATCTAAAAATAAATAAATAGATAGGAGTGATGTTTTCGCAATTTTGGGAATATGCTTAAAAACACTGAATTGTAAGGGTAGATTTTATGGTATATGAATTATGTGTCAATAAAGCTGTTATCTAAAAACTCACTTGAGCTGCTCTTTGGAGAATGGGTTGTATGGTAATAATTGTGGACAAAGAAGTGAGAGTTGCTTGGATTAGGATAGTGGCACTGAGATGGAGGGGACTTGGGGGCAAGGTAAGGAAGGGTCACCCTTCTTGGCTCAGGGAAGTGCCACTCCTCTATATGCTGCAAGAAACAAGTGCCCTTGATTTGGTATGAGAAATCCATTACCTTCTCCCTGTAAGCCCTGTGAGATAATGCCTCTGTGGAAGCAGCAAGAAGAGAGATGCCTCAGAACTGGTAGTAGAGTCATTTTTGTTCACTTGAGGCTAAAACAGGATAAGCTTTGGTTCTCTAGGCTTTGTTCAGTTATGATTTTCTCACCTTCTTGCCTAGGGATTCTCTGTTATTTTGATTGTTATTTTGAGCAGTTAGGCAATTCTCCAGAGCCAAAAGAGCTGAGAGTCTTTGTGTCCAGGAATTGCTGGACATGCATTCCTTTCTGACTGCACACATGCTGATAAGAAATATGACTCACTATGTGGTTGATGCTTCCAGAGAAGCTTGTTGTCTGTTTTCTTCTCTTCTTCTGTGTCTCTCTGGAGACCTTAGATTTTTAACACAGAATGACCAGAAGGACCAGGCTCAGAAGGTAGAGAGAGACCTTCTTCCAGATGACATTTCCAGACCAGGTCCTTCAGTCATCATTCCAGTAATTGGGTTGTACTCTCCCACAACTCTCTTCTCCCCAACCTCATACCCTCAGTAGGTCCTGCAACAGAGCTTTCTATAATAGCAGAGGTTTAGCCATCTCTGTCCTGGCTAAGAAGCAAGTGATACAATGTGGAAAAAATGTGGTTACTCAATTCATTTCATAAAACAAGATGTTCTCTGTGCGTAAGCCTGTTCTCTTTATAATTATACAATCTCCTTCCTTCCTACCTTCTGGTCATTAGTGTGCAAATGTTTAAAATTCAGAATAAGATGAGAATGCTTCTTGGTAAATTTTAAAACTTAAATTTTAAAAATGCCATTATTGATTTAATGTTTTCTATACATTTCATTTTATCTTCCTGGTAACTCTGAAATAGGTATAATTATTTTCAGATACATTTTATTTATGAGAAACCTGAAGCTCAGATGACTAAATGACTTGGCTCTGTTGATAATCTGAGTCTAGAGGGAGAGGCCATGAAAATCTTTCAGTAGAGCCAGCTGTCAGGACCAATATCACTCTGAGCCATATTGCCTTCACACATTTCCCCTATACTCTTCCTCATTCTCCTTTGGGCTTTCTTCTTCAAAACTTCATTTGAGACCCTGGATTTTCACTTCTAGATCCTGATAGGAAATCGAAAAGAAGCAGTGTGGCATAATGTCAGAGCATTGAACTGGGCTCTAATCCCAACTGAGACACAAACTTGTTTTACATCTTTGACAAAGTTATTCTTTTATGTGAGAAGCCGTACCAGATAATCCTTAAAGGGCCCTTTCACCTCTGAAATACCGTGTAGTTTAATGATCTTGGGAATAGGTAGCAAGTAACTTCTGTGACTCTGTCTCCTTGATTCTAGGTTGATCAGTTGCCCTATCATCTAGCTCTACTTATCTGAGAGGACTCCTGCTGTCTATCCTTTTCTAAGGCAGTACTATCCCTTTTGACTTCTAAACTCCTGGGGCCATGCCAACTCTGATGAGCAACAACTAACTACCAAGCTTCCGCCTAATCCAGAGTACTTGCTTATAAAATGCAGGAGCTTTTTTTTTAGCTTATTTTTTGTGACTTAAAAGAAAACTGAAACAGATACATGTTTTACTTTTTATATTTGAAAAGTAAAGTAAGGAATTCAGTCCCCATGGCTTGACCATGATGCTAATCAGACCTTTAACCATCATAATAATCCACTTAACCTCCCCTTGCTCTGATTTCAGGCGAGGCAAGCCAGTTTTAGATTGTAACTTAGCTTCCTATGTAGTTTTGCAACAGGAAGACAACATGAGACCCAAACTACTTTATATTTTTATTATAAATTAATATATTGCTATTCTGAATTAATACTTTAGTGTCTTGTGACTTCATATAGTGTAAACTGGGTCTGTCTCCTGTCTCCATGCTAATCTTAATATGCAAATCCAGTAGAGGTACTACCCTTGAGCATACCTGTTGGAGTAAATGGTCAGCCAGGTCTTTTTTACCCTCTCAGTCTACCCTTTCTACCTGTAACAGGTTTCACTGTACAAAGAGAAAACTTCAATATCTGACTCAACACTGTGGCTCATGTGCAGGAGTCTTACCTTGGTCTGAAGAGTAAAAATTTGATGCTTAAAAACAAAACTTTCAGAATGTCTCTTCTTTTTTTTTCTTTTTCTTTTTTTGGTGTTTGTGTGGAAAGTGTTTTCCATACTTTCCTCTTTTTGTTGTAAAACTACATGGAAAACTATGCCACAGTCACTTTAAGATTCTGGGGCAGAAAGAGAGTTGGTTAAATTGTAATCCTAGATGTCAGAGGGGAAAAACGAGGCTAGATACAAGAGTAACTAGCCATTATCTGCTCTACTTGGGTACAGTAACTACCCAAGATCATTAAACTACACAACTAAGGCTAACAGGTCACATCATGAGGTCAACTTATGGGGTATCTGATTTTCTTCATCCATCTATCCATTCATTCCAGTTCTAACGATCAAGTCATGAGTAAGTACTAGTCATTTGATCAGTTGACAGGGATCTGCCTTTAGAGTTTACAGTTTTATGAGTATACAGACAAATGGAGAATTAAAACTTTGTTGGAATAAAATACAGAAGGAATCCTAACCTAGATTGGGGGGATTGGAGGTTGGAGGTCTTTATAACATCCACTGAGCCTGGTGCTGTTAACATGGGCTGCTCTACAGCTGTTGAGTAAATGGGCAAATAAAGGACAAGGCTTCCAAACGAAATGATGTCTAAGCTGAAACCTGAAGAATGGCGAGGTAAAGAAAGGATTCTAGCTAGCAGTATAAACGTGAGTGGAGGCCCAGAAGTTTAAAAAAAAAAAATACGGTTGAGGAACTAAAAAAATGTTTCAATGGCTAGATGGTAGGGTATAAGGAGAGAAGCAGTAAGAGATAAGGCACAGGAAATGTTTCCCTTATAGACCGTTTTAAGGATCTGAGTCTTTACCCTAGGAGCATTGAGAGCCACTGAATGGGCTTTAAGTAGTAGAAGCACAGCTCAGATGTGTGTTTTAGAAGAACCATTCTGGCAGCAGTGAAAGAATGGGTGGCTTCTAGAGGCTGGAGGCAGAGACATCAGTTAACAAGCCGTTATAATATTACAGGTGAGAGAGAGAATTGAAGCAGTGCCATTGTGATAGGAAGGATAGGAAGATGGTGGGGGGCACATATTCTTTGTTTTTTTTTTTTTGGTTTTTTTTTGTTTTTGAGACAGAGTCTCACTCTGTTGCTTGGGCTAGAGTGCTGTGGCGTCAGCCTAGCTCACAGCAACCTCAAACTCCTGGGCTCAAGCAATCCTTCTGCCTCAGCCTCCTGAGTAGCTGGGACTACAGGCACGCACCACCATGCCCGGCTAATTTTTTATATATATTTTTAGTTGGCCAATTAATTTCTTTCTATTTATAGTAGAGACGGGGTCTCGCTTTTGCTCAGGCTGAAGCCAAACTCTAAGTTTTAAAGTTTATTTTGGCTGGGTGTGGTGGTTCACACCTGTAAGCCTAACACTCTAGGAGGTGGGAAGATTGCTTGAGCTCAGGAGTTCAAGAACACCCTGAGCAAGAGTGAGACCCCATCTCTACTTAAAAAAAAAAAAAAAAAATAGAAAAATTGGTCAGGCATCATGGCATGTACCTGTAGTCCCAGCTACTTGGGAGGCTAAGGCAAGAGGATTACTTGAGCCCAGGAGTTTGAAGTTGCAGTGAGCTATGATGATGCCGCTGCACTCTACCAGGACAACAGAGCAAGATTCTGTCTCAAAAAAAAAAGTTTTAACACCTAGTGTTACTATTTTATTTATTTAACAGCCCCTATAATATGTAAAATAATGTAGATTTACAGTATAAACATTAAAGAGGAGTTAAAGTTCTTTCTGCCATGTCTAGGATGTTAGTATTCTTTTCTACTTGGAGTATTCTTTTCTACTTGGAACTAATTTATTAACTGCATCTTTATATCCCCAGCACTTGGCACATTGATAGTGATTTAATAATATTTGTTGAATGATACAGGTTATACTACATTTTATGATTCTATTTCTGTTTATTCTTATCTAAAGCTATTATTCAGATATTATTCACTTAATTCAAAAGTGAGAGCACTAAGATCTACCAGAATTTTAACAAATTAAAAGCTATTTAGACTAATGTTCTGTTTTTCAAATTTTGGAAACCTGATGGTCAAAAGAGTGGCAAGGGCAGTAAGACTTGTCTTCAGAGCCCACATTCACCCTGTTACTAAACACCTGTACACTTCTACACCTGAACCACCTCTCCTGTCCTTCCACCCAACTTCTTCTAATACAAGCAGGAGGATGTGGTCTCTACAGGAAGCTCCTAGCAGCCAGTGTGCCCCTCTTGTCTTCTGAGAAGTTGTGTTCACTAGCCATGTCAGAAAAGATATGGGCATGTTGATTAATAAGTAAAGTAAATTCTTTTTTATTTTTTTTATTGATACATAATGATTGTAAATATTTATGGGATACATGTGCATGCACACATGCAATGCATAATGATCAAATCAGGGTAATTAAAGTATCCATCACCTCAAACATTTATTATTTCTTTGTGTTGAGAAGATTCCAAATTGAAGCTAATTCTTTCATGCCCTTAATGAGAGCAGCCACTCAGCTATTTTCCCTTTTACCCTCAGATATGTTGTGTCCAGATCTTACCCTTATTAATATTGTTTCCTCCTTACACACACAGACATAATCTCTGTCCTTATTCCAGCTTTAGCCTTGTGATCCAGTCATATGTGGTAACTCTGCCCTTTATTCCTTATCTATCCAACAGCTGTATAGCAGCCCATGTTAACAGTGTTAGGCTCAGTGAAGGTTATAGAGAAATGTCTTCCAACCAGGTTTATTGAATGATTGAAATGAAAAAACAGGTGTGCAAACGCATAGTGCCATGTAGCACATAGTAGGTGCCCACCATGTGTTAGTTATATCTGAATTAAGATGCCCCGCCTCCCAAGAAAAGGGAACTGTACACAGAGCCATAAAAGTGTTGTTTGGCCAGGAAAAATAAATACGTTTATGAGGTAAGGTTTGTGCAATGAACCTGGACTCCTATAACTGATTTTCTGATTGTATGCTTGTGGCATAGAAATAGGAATGTGGGGAAATGAGATGAGTGACACTAGGTTATGAAGCAGGGAATCTGGGTTCTCCCACTGACTCATACTAGATCTGCCCATGCCTCTCTTCCAGTTCCTTAAACTGTCTTTTAGCTCTGCCCATTCTCTTTCCTGCCTTCACAAACTCCAGATGTCAGAATGGTAGCAATTTTTGGCATGTGTAATGAAACAGCTGGCATCTCTCAAACTCTTGGAAATAGTGAAATGTAACTTAGGCACTTCATAAATTTGACCACACTTGCTATTTTCTTGGGAGTAACAAAAAAACCCATATGAGGTTTTTTTGGCAATCTTTTGTTATAACACCTACTGTGTGCCAGCATCACTACATATTGATTTGCAAAATTCCCTATTTTAAATAAGTGTAGGTAGTTCTTAGGAAAATCGTATTGAAAACCAGTAATATATAAACTGTTACTAATTTTTTCCTTCAATTCTCTAGATAAATTTTAGGGGAAATATTATAGTTATAAATGAGAATTCCTGAGTCTCAATAATGACTTATTAGAGGAAAAAGCAAAGCCTAAACATTCATGGGTATCAAAAAGATGAGAAAAATTTAGCAAACTCTTAAACAGAAAAAAAAAAACGGGAGGTTGGCTGGTCACGGTGGCTCACGCCTGTAATCCCTAGAACTAGGGGAGGCCAAGGCGGGCAGATCATTCAAGGTCAGGAGTTCGAAACCGGCCTGACCAAGAGCGAGACCCCGTCTCTACTGAAAAATAGAAAAGAAATTAATTGGCCAACTAAAAATACATATAGAAAAAATTAGCCGGGCATAGTGGTGCATGCCTGTAGTCCCAGCTACTCAGGAGGCTGAGGCAGGAGGATCGCCTGAACCCAGGAGTTTGAGGTTGCTGTGAGCTAGGCTGATGCCACAGCACTCTAGCCCGGGCAATAGAGTGAGACTCTGTCTCAAAAAAAAAAAAAACAGGATGTTATGAGGGTGATACGGCAAGAAGGCCAGGAGTTTGATTGTAAGCTTTTCAAATTCATTGTCTTATGCTAAGGAAATCTAGGATGTTTTGGACTGTGTGGCTGACTAGTAGGTGCTTCATCACAATTTGCTTTCATCCCACCTCTCTGAGTGGCCTAAACTTGACCAGACATCTTAGCAGATCATCTTCTGAGAAGAGATAGCCCTCCATTTGCTGGAATTGCTTCTGAATCCTCTTACCTATTGCCCCAGACAACTAAGGTCAGTCATGCCTTTGAGTTTCACTAGTATTAGGTTTTTGGAAGTGACTTGTGACCCCATGATGCATGAATTTTAGATATCCCTCTGTTTTCCCCACTCTGTAGAGATTTTTTTTAGCCTAAAAGTCCCCAGGAAAATGTGACATGTCTTTGTAGTTGCAGAGGTCCTCTACCCATGCAGTTACGAATAAGTCAGGAGGGAAAAAAGGAGCTCGATATGGAGGAGCAGGAGGCAACCCATGCTTTATTAAGTGAACTGGAATTTAGAGGAGTGGAGTTTCAGCCTTGGCGTCAGCCCAGCTGACAGCACACAGCTGAACTCAGCCAAGTTGAGCAAAGCTAATAAAGTACACAGCCCTTAAATTACTATGCCAAGGCCAATGATACACTGCTGTGAATGAAAATAAGATTCCGGTCCAGAAAACTGATAAAACAAATGAATTTTCTCCTGTTCTTTTTTTCTTTTCTGTTGTTTATGTTCTTGTATGTTTTGTAGACACACGCGCGCACACACACACACACGCACCCTCAAGCTGCGCTATCTTATCGTTTATGAATTCATTGCCATTTCCATATGCTCTGTTGTTGCTACAGAGAAGAAAAATCTGATGATGAATACTTCTGGGCAGCTGAGACGCCTAACTAAGGATTATTTAGAGAAACTGAGAAGCAGTTGAGCTGTACAGTCCTTCATTATTATAACTAGGCATGTTTAGTTCCCTATCTTCTTTCCTTTATTTGGGGATACACTCTTGTTTATTGGATTTCAGGTAATGTAGTGGAAAGAGAATAGACTTCGGAGATCAAAAGATTTAGTTTCAAATCCTAGCTTTAGCTTTGTGGCCTTTGGCAAGTCTTTTAATCTCTCTGAGTTCAGTTTCTCCGTTTTTAAAATATCCAAGTATGATGGTTGTCTCAGGAAAAAGCATTTATGTAATTGAGTTGCAAGCTGAACTAGCCACTTTTTTTCATGGAACATCGTCTTTACTAGAAAGAACAACTGACTTGGATATTTGGCAGACATTTTCTCCAAAATTAAATGTGCTGGTTACTTCAAGGAAAATGACTTATAAGCATTTACTGTCAATGATAAATTTAAGCTTTTGAGTGAAGATTAAAATTTTGGAAAACTAGTATCCACCAACATGAATTAACATCTTCCCCATATGTAAAGACTACAGGGTTACTCTTTACCATATTCTCTCCCATCTAGAAGTTACTTTGGTTAAGATTCAATTAGTTGCCTTAGTGTTAAATGTGAGATATCTGCAAGGTAAGAAATCATAGAATCCCAGGGTTACAGGAAACCTCAGAGGTTATCAAATTCAACCTTCCACCCAATTTAGGACTAACCTTGAAAGCATCCCTATAAATACTCATTTGCCTTTACTTGAATTCTTACACAAACAGAGAGATTGTAACCTCCCAAAGGAGCACCTTCCATTTGTGATAGCTCTAATGGCTAAAAATATTCGGTTTTATTTTGAGCTGAAATATGCTTTTTCCCAGTATCTATCCACTGGCTCTAATATGTTTCTTTTTTCACCAGAAACTTTTTCACATAGCTCTTGATGCTATTATTCCTCCAGGTTTTATTTTTTCTTCCTCTGTTTCTGAGATTGGGTAGTTTCTAAGCCCCTTATCATCTTGGGCTCTCTTCTCTTGATCCATTTCTGTTGGTAGTGCTGTGCCTAGAGTGAACTCCACACTGCAGTGAGGGTCTCATTAGTGCAAAATGGAGAACTCGCATTTCCCTTGGAAAAGGTCTATATTGTGACCCAACTTTTTAAAGAAAAGGCATTATGCATTTTATATTTTTATATTCTCTAATGGTCACTATAGGTGCTTAATGTTATCCTTTGTCTTGTCTCAGCACAAATTATACCAAACTTTGGGGCATATGGCCGTGTGTTAGGTGAGAGAATTTTTTGGTAGTTCATTTTTTTGCTACCTGGGACAGAGGGGTAGAGATGGTAATTTACATGATTTGGAAAGTCCTTTTTAAAAAAACAACAACAACAAAAACAGAGACAGGGTCTCATTGTGTTGTCCCAGGCTAGATGGAAAATGCTTTTACAATTCTCTTTTATCACAGTACCCAGGTTGTAATAAACTGAGTATTTTCTTTAGTAAAAGTTTTCATCAGATAAGAGAATTCCTCCTCTTTCTTCTGTGATGACTTTTCTTCATTCAAATCAACAGGGGAATACAGTATTTGTTCGTTAGAAACATGGAAGCCTACCTTGGAGCTGAATTCACTCACATATGTGAAGTGAATCATACAAGATCCCAAAGACACTTTGATACATTATCTTATTATGTTTCACAAACCCCCTGTGAGGTTTATAGTATTAGATCTTTGCCGTTGTTTTGCATATGAGGAAACTTGGGCTCAGAAAAGTTGAGGGCGGAATAAGAACTAAAATTTTTTTAGTACGTCATGTCAGACACAGTATTTATCATATCCACATCCTCAAACTTTATCTCAGTTAACCCTTATAATAATTCAGAGAGGTTAAGTTACTTGCAAGGACTTGAACCTAGCTCCATGGAGTTTCTAATATCAAGGTCTGTGTTCTTTCTACCATACCACACTTTACATCACTTCTCTGTGCCTCAAAGGAGGTTCAGGGATAACCGTTAGGTAGATAAGGCTGACATAATTGTGTATATGGAGTCAGTTAATGAATGTTAAAGTACTTTGACAATTGTGAAGTGTAATTTTCATATGAGGGGTTTCCATCAGTGATTTTGGAAATGCATAGTGAGACCTTCAGGAAACTCCAGGGCCCTTTTTTAAACCAGCAGCTGGTAGACGGGATGCATTTGAAATGTGTGTTGGGAGTGAAATGAGAAGGATCAGGAGTAGAAGAGAGATCCTTCAAAACACCAATATAATGTTAGGAAGAAAGAGTTGTTGCTGATTTGACTTTCTTCTGTATCCTCTTTAGATTTATTATATTTTTTGTGGTGAAAAGATATATATTTAGAATTAGGCGACTGGACTCAGATGATCCCAATGTTGTTGGCGACATCTAAGGCTTCATAATCAGAAGCCAGTTGAACATATGCCTTTCTTTCTCCATCATGCTTGATTGGGGTGTTGACCTTGACCACATCAATGTCATAGAGCTTCTTCATAGCCTGTTTGATCTGATGCTTGTTGGCTTTGACATCCACAGTGAACACAAGTGTGGTACTGTCTTGTGTCTTCTGCACGGCAGACTCAGTGGTCAGGGGGAACTTGATAATGGCACAGTGGTCAAGCTTGTTTCTCCTGGAGTGCTCCTCCATGGATATTTGGGCTGCCTCCAGAGCCACAGTGTCATGAGTCACCAGAAGGTGAGTGCTGCACAGATCTTTTTTTTTTTTTTTTTTTTTTTGTGCCTGTGGACATCTTTCAGCACTGACTTCTTGTGCTTTGATTTTGGCTTTGGGAAGGGCAGGAGCGTCCTTCTTTGCCATCTTGTGGGGGGAAAACTAATTTTCAAAATAGAAGAACCTTTTTAGAGATTTACTAACAATTTACTTACCCTCCCTTAACGATTTATTTAACCTCCTTTTGCCTTAGTTTCTTCACCTATAAGTTGGGAGACAATAATAGTACCTACTCATAAGGCTGTTGTAAGGAGTTAAATAAGTTTATATATTAGAACAACACCTGGCACATTATGAAGTTGCTCAAAAAATGTGAGTCATTTTCTAATGTAATGCTATTATTTTATAAATAAGGAAACTGAAACCCAATAAAAGTAAGTCACTTCCTCAGGTTTTATTTGAAATAGCTATCAGATGATGTATGTTGTTTGTATGATAATAAATAGAGTCTTTCATGAATAATATTAAAAAGTTTAGCTTTATTACATAAGCATGTACTTGCTAAATAGTAGTCAAATTCGAATGAAATATTTAAGAGTTACCCAGAAATATATAAATAGATAAAATTCAAAATAATACACAAACTGAATAGACAAAAAAAAGGAAGAATGGAGAGGACTTCTTGGAATTTCTGTCATTTGCTGAAGGTTGCCTAGAGTTGGTAACCAGATGGAAAGGCAGTTCCTGGGGGACTAAAATGTGTAAGGCACAAGCTGAGAAAAAGAATGGTTCCAAAAACTGGAAACATAGGGCATATGTCAGGAAACTGAAAGCAGATGAGGTGATAGAATTTGCAGAGCTTATTCAGAATTTACCCAGAAAGTAAGAAGAGACCATTGAAGGGTTTTACCCAAAGGAGTGGCTGATTGCACTTGTATTTGAGACAGATCCTTCTGACCTATTAGATAAGGGATAGAGGTACTGATGGGAAGGAATAAGTTAAAGGCAGGGAGACTTAGTTTGCCATTTCAGTGATTAAAGCAAGATATGATGAGGGTCTGTATTAAGGGAGTGGCAGTGGGATTGGAGTGAAAAAAATGAATTTGAGACATTCTGGAGACAATTTCTCTGGAAAAGTCATGTTCTTTTTTTGAGCCACATTCCTCTAAGCTTTCAGTGCTAGAGAATCCCAGAACTGAAAGCAGGCTAAAATCAAATGCTAGGGAAACCATGGACTTGATGCTAAGCTAAGCAAATAAGGTAAGTGCTGAGTTAGAGGTAAACCATGTTATGAGAGAATATTCCAGATCTAACCATGAACATGCATAGAAACCAGGAGGCTAAATATGAAATCCATCAACAGAATTGGCAAATAAAGACAACCAATTATCCAGATGAATTTGTGGTGAAAGATATAATTTCTCATCACCTTAAAGGCAAAATATTCTAAGCCAGCCTCTGACAGGCTAGCATGATTTCTAGATAAACCTTTTATTTCAGGGACACTAACATAATTACCATACATCCATTTATTATTTTAGGTAAGGTATACTTGATCTTTTGTTTTACTTAAATATAGTGCACATTGCCAAAGTTGGAACAGAATTGAAGGTTCCTAGAGTGATTAAAAACTAGAAATGACATTTCTTTGAACTAGCTTGAAAAGCTAGAAATTGTTGCTAATGTGTGTAATGCCTGTAGCAACTGGTCTCAGTTACTGCCGCAGTTACCCCTGTAAAGTGGAAAGCATTAAGATTGTTTCATACTAATTATTAGTATGAGAAGTATGAGCAAAATGGTAAGGAAAGAAAGATGCTGGATTCTGCATTCTGCAGTCTCATGTTGGCCCACTTAGCTATATATAGGACAGGTTGCCATTGGCTGTATCTTCTACCAGTGAAGAGATTCCGGGTCCCAGAACCATCAGGGTCATGAGCATCATCTGCCATAGGTGCCCCTCACCGCTTCTCTCTTTTCCTTTCCAATCTACTCTGCTCTTCCACCTCCCATCTAGCAATGTAGAAGCAGAAAGTTCACTTGAGTCAGAAGACAACAAGGCTAATGTTTATTGAATACTCACTGTGTGGCCAGTGCTGTATTGGTCCCATTGTATGTTATTTCATGTAATCTTGACAATAACTCATAGGCAAGTCCTATTATCTATTTCACAAATGAAAAAGCTACAATGAAAGGAAATGAAATAACTTCCTCAGAATCACACATCATGTTCAAATGTCTATGATTCCAGCTCCAGCTTTGCCATTAATTTCCTAGGATATCTTAACCAACTGTTTTTCCTCTGTAATCTCTAGTCTCTCCATCTATTTAAAAAAAAAAAAAGGTTAAACTAGATGATACATAAAGTTCCTTCCAACTCTCAATATTCTGATGCTCTATGTTGGGTAAATCACCCAGTTAGTAATTGGAATAAGGCATAAGAGGCTAGTATCTGTTCATATAATTGCTGTTATTATTAGATCTGGTCCATTAACCTGAGCTGCCCACCTTTTTCCCCTCCTTTTGCTATTGTTAATATTTTCTGTATTTTATTCTGATTTTTATTCTTTACATTTTTTAAAAATACAATTTAATCACACTGTCTGTTTTACTATATATTGTTACATTGGTTTTTGCTTATCATTGTATCATCTACTTTGTTCTGTATTATTATACCATCTTTATAAGCATCATTTTTAATAATTATATAATAGTTGGTTAAACAGATACACATTTCTTTGCTCAATTATTTCCCTAGTTTGACGGTCCACATTTTATTTTTTAATAATGGTATTATAAACATATTTAAGCATTTTTTTCAATGCTGAGGAAACATATCCTTGAATTAGGTTCTCAAAAATATAAGACTATGTCAAAGAAATAGAATATTTTTAAGAATCTTGGCTGCACAGAGCCAAATCTGTTCATTTTAAAACTTTATCTTTGCATGTTCAGCCAAGAACCTTCTCCTTAAAACCAACCAGAAAATAGCATAAGAATGGCATTTTTTTCCCTATTCCCAGCATGTTTTTGTACAGGAAACAGATCCAGGGAGCTAAGAGTTCAGCATTGTTATATGCCAATTACAGCAGTCCTAACTATAGTAGAAATTGGTGAGTCCAGGTGTAGTGGCTCAGGCCTGTAATCCCAGTACTTTGAGAGGCCAAGGCGGGAGGATCACTTCAGACCAGGAGTTTGAGACCAGCCTGAGTAATGTAGCAAGACCCTGTCCCTACAAAAAATTAAAAAATTAACCGAGCATGTGGCACCCGCCTGTAGTTACAGCTACTCAGAAGGCTGAGGTAGGAGGATTGCTTGAGCCCAGGAGTTTAAGATTATAGTGAGCTATGACTGTACCTCTGCACTCCAACCTAGGCGACAGAGTGAGACCCCATCTCTTAATAAAAAAAAGAAAACAGAAAGAAAATTTTAAAAAAAGAAACTGTTGCAAACCAGAGAAAACTAGGTCAATTTTCTTGCCAATTTTCTACCACTCCACAGTGTGTGCTATCATCTGGGAACAGGCTTTACCCAGAATAGTGACTATGGGACTGCTAGTATTCCCTAAGGTAAAGAATGCACATAGTATATCTGAGGCCTGTGCTTGAAGCTTTGGGGACTGCATGGAATGTAGGTTAGCCTCTGTTCTGAGAGTTTGTAGTTTGCCGGGGAAGTAAGATATAAATGACTAAAAAAAGCAGTCAAAGCAAAGCAGAATCCTAGAATCTAATGCTAGATTATGGATTATATTTATGCACTCAACTAACAATTATTGAGCACCTAACATGTATAAAGTACAATTCTAGGAGGTAGAGATAATGGCATTGTCCTTAGGAAGTTATGTTCTAGTTGGGAGAGACATAAGATAAATAAGCAAACAGGTAATGATCATTTCTCTGGAGAAAAATAAAACAGGGTAAGGGAGAACAGGAGAATAGAGAGTGTCAGGGCTTTGGAGGGGTGGGTAGAGGTATTATTTTATATAGGATAGTCAGGGAAAGCTTCACCAAAAGTTATTTAAGCAGAGATAAGGATATCTAAGAAAAAGAAATTCTTTCCTGGTAAAGGGAGTTAAAAGTTTAAGTACATGAAAGCAATGGGTTGCTCAGTGCAGCAATTCTCAAATTCTGCTCCTTGGATCCTTTGGATCCCCAACAACCTTTACAGGATCTTTGAAGTCAAAACCATTTTCATAATATTATTAATTCTGTTTGCCTTTTTGCTGGGTTGATATTTGCATTGATGGTACAAAAGCAATGGTGAGTAAATCTGCTGGCACCTTGACAACGAATCAAGGCAACAGCACCAACTATAGTAACAGTAGTGATATCTTTCACTGCCACACAGTGCAGAGGGACCAAAACAAAACAAAAAACAAGCCAGGCTTATTTAAGAGTGTCCTTGATGGAGCAGTGAAATCTACTAATTTTATTAAATCCCAACCTTTTAGTACATACCTTTTTAACATTCTGTGTGATGAAATGAGAAGTATGACTAGAGCAATTCTACTACATACTCAAATACTGTGGTTGCCTCAAGAAAAGCACTTGTACAATTGAGCTGTCAGGTGAACTAGCCACTTTTTTTGTGAAACTTTATTTTTACTTAAAAGAATGACTATTGAACAAACTGTGGTTATTCAGACTTCAGTATTTGGCAGACATTTTCTCAAAAATTAACTAAGTGAGCCTGTCACTTCAAGGAAAACAACTAATAGCCTTTGTTGCTAATGATAAAATTCAAGCATTGAAATGAAAATTAGAATTTTGTAAAACTATGCCTGCCACCATGATCTTGACAGCTTCCCTGTACTTAAAGACTTTTCTGATGAGAGTGTGGTGGTATCAAGTAATGTGAATTTTTGATATTGAATAGTGAAATATGTCAACATTTGGAAAATCTGCATAATTCAGTGAAACAATATTTTCCAAATGTCCAATGCATGATGCTACAAAATCATGTGTGGATAAAAAAATTCATTCAAAGTATAAGATAGACGATATCTCATTATGGTTTTGATTTCCATTTTCCTGATGATTAGTGATGTTGGGTTACATGATTATTTCATTTAGCTATTGGCCATTCGTATGTCTTCTTTTAAGATATATCTATTCATGTCCTTTGCCCACTATTTATTGGGATTATTTGCTTTTTGCTATTGAATTATATGAGTTCCTCGTGTATTCTGGATATTAGTCCTTTGTTGGATGAATAGTTTGCAAATATTTTCTCCCATTCTTCAGGTTGTTTCTTCACTCTATATTGATTGTTTCCTTTGCTGTGCAGAAGCTTTTTAGTTTGATATAGTCCAATTTTCTACCTTTGCTTTTGTTACCTGGGCTTTTGATATCTTGGCCATAAAATTTTTGCCTAGACCAATATCCTGAAGCATTTCCCTATGTTTCCTTTCGGTAAATATATAGTTTTGAGTCCTACATTTAGGTCTTTAATCCATTTTGAGTTTATTTTTATATATGGGAAGAGATAGGAGTCTAGTTTCATTTTTCTGCATTTGGAGATCCAGTTTTCCCAGCACCATTTTTAAGAGAGGGTGTCCTTTCCCCAGTGTATATTCTTGGTGCCTTTGTTGAAAATCAATTGGCTGTAAATACGTGGATTTATTTTGGGGTTCTCTATTCTGTTCCTTGGTCTATTTGTCTCTTTTTATACCAATAACATACTGTTTTAATTATCATAGCCTTGGAATGTATTTTGAAGTCAAATAGTGTGATGCCTCCAGCTTTGTTCTTTTTGCTCAGGATTGCTTTGTCTATTAAGGCTCTTTTTAGTTCCATATAAATTTTAGGATTATTTTTGTATTTATGTGAAAAAAATCATAGGTATTTTGATAGAGATTGCATTGAATATATATATCAGGTATGTTCGTTTTAACAATTTTAATTCTTCCAATCTATAAATAGGGGATGTCTTTCCATTTGTGTGTGTGTATGTCTTCAATTTCCTTCATTAGTATTTTGTGGTTTTCCTTGTAGAGGTCATTCACCTCCTGGTTAAAGTTTATTTCTAAGTATTTTAGTTTTTTGATAGGTATTATAAATTGATTGCCTTCTTGGCTTCTTTTTTACTTATGTCATTATTGGTGTATAGAAACGCTAATTTTGTTTGTTAATTTTGTATCCTGTGGCTTTACTGAGTTTGTTCATCAGATCTAAGAGTTTTTTGGTGCAGTCTTTAGATTTTTCTAAATATAAGATTATATCATCTGCAAAGAGGGACAATTTGACTTTCTCTTATCCAATTTGGATGCCTTTTGTTTCTTTCTCTTGCCTGATTACTCTGCCTAAGACTTCCAGTACTATATTGAATAGGAATGGTGAAAGTGGGCAGCCTTGTCATGTTCCAGTTCTTACAGGAAAGGCTTTTGGCTTTCCCCATTCAGTGTGTTACCTGTGGGTTTTTCATATATGGCCTTTATTATGTTGAGATATGTTCCTTCTATGCCTAGTTTATTGGGAGTTTCTGTCATGAAGGATGTTGAATTTTATCAAATGCTTCCTTTGCATCTGTTGTGATGATCATAAGGCTTTTGTCCTTCATTCTGTTAATATGATGTGTCACATCCATTGATTTGCATATGTTGAACCATCCTTGTATCACTAGGATAAATCCCACTTGATCATGGTATATTATCTTTTTGATGTTACATTGGATTCTGTTTGTTAGTATTTTCTTGAGGATTCTTTGGTTTTTGTATTTTGCTAGCATTTTCTTGAGGATTTATGTTTACCAGTGATACTGGCCTGTAGTTTTCCTTTTTTGTATGTCCTTGTCTGTTTTTGATATCTGGGTGATGCTGGCCTCATAAAATTAGTTTGGGAGAATTTTATCCTTTTCAAATTTTTGGAATAGTTTGAGGAGAATTCATATTAGTTCCTCTTTATAAGTTTGGTAGAATTCAGCAGTGAAGCCATCAGGTCCTGGGCTTTTCTTTGATGGGAGACCTTTTTTGGGGGAAGGAGGGTGACTCTCTCTGTTGCTAGGGTGGGAATGCAGCGGCATCATCATAGCTCACTGCGGCCTCAAACTCCTGGCCTCAAGCAATCTTCCTGCCTCAGTCTCTGAGTAGCTGGGACTATAGGTACATGCCACCATGATCAGCTAATTATTTTATTTTTTTATGGAGATAGTGTCTTGCTATGTTGCTCAGGCTTGTCTTGAACTCCTGGTCTTAAGCAGTCCTCTTGCCTCGGCCTCCCAAAGTGCTAGGATTACAGGCATGAGCAGCAGTTAAAAAACAAAACAAAAAGTTTAGTTCTCCAAAAGTCTAGGACCTCAGGAGAAAATTAATGAGAACAACTTTATCTTTGTCCAGTTACTCTGAGGGGTAGGAGAATTGAAGGAAATAAACATTGGCCAGGGACCTGATATGTCTTGGGCATTTTACTACTTCTCAAGTAACTAACTGATAATACTATGAGGGAGATTATCTCTGTTTTACAGGTGGGATAGTAGGCTCAGAAATGTTAAGTGACTTGTGCAAGATCATACTTCTTGCAAATGGCAGGCCCAAGGGGGAAGCCAGAGCTTTCTGATTCCAAAGCCCATGGATTTTTTACTAACTCTGACTTTTGAATCATGCTAGTCTCTTACTAGACTCTATCAATCAATTTGTCATTTGCCAATATTTATCATAAAAGAATACTGCTAGCATTTAAAAAGGACAGGCAGACACTGTGGCGAACAGTAAGGCAGTTCTTCAAAAAATTAAAAATAGAATGACCATATGATTGAACATTTCCACTTCTGAGTATGTACCCAAAAGAATTGAAAGCAGGATCTCAAAGAGGTATTTGTACACCCATGTTCATAGCAGTATTATTCACAATAGCTAAAACATAGAAGCCACCTAAGTGTCTTATCAATGGATAAATAGATAAGCAAAATTTGGTATATACATACAATTGAATATTATTCAGCCTTTAAAAGGGAGGAAATTCTGCATCATGCTACAACATGGATGAACATTGAAGACAGTTTGCTATATGAAATAAGCCAATCACAAAAGACAAATACTGTATGATTTCATTTATATGATTTCACTTAGAATAATCAAAATCATAAAGACAGAAAGTAGAATGGTGTTTGCAATGGGCTTGGGGAAGGGAGGAATGGGGAAGCTTTTGTTTAATGGGCATAGAGTTTTGGTTTTACAAGATGCCAAAAAGTTATAGAGATGGATTGTGGTAATGGTTGTACAGCATTATGAATGTATTTAATAACACTGAACCATGTACTTAAAAATGGTTAAGATGGTAAAGTTTATGTTATGTGTATTTACCACGATAAAAAAAATTGAGAAAGGAAAACCAAAAAGAACAGGCTGAGTAGGAGAATAATTATACTAGTTACCATTTACTGACCATCTGCTATATGGTAGGTAACTGTGCAAGGTAGTTTAGAGAGAGAATAGGTAATTAGAGATTAGAATCTAATTCTTATAATGTTATAAATATTATTAATCCCAGTTTTTAAAAAAATACCCAGAAAGTTTGTGACTTGCCCAGTGTCATACAATTACTATGTATTGGAGCTGGAATTTAAGTCAAGGTAATGTCAGCTGCATTCCTACATCCATGTTCCAAAGAAGTCTTTGGCTTTTAATGGATTGCACTTAAGAGGCCGACAAAACACATCTAAGGGCTAAGAAGAAGGGTCTGTTACCACAGCAGTTCCCAACCATTTTGGCATCAGGGACCAGTTTCATGGAACACAATTTTCCCACGGGGATGTTGGGGGAACTCAGGTGGTGATGTGAGTGCGGCTATAAATACAGATGAAGCTTCGCTTGCTGCTATGCAGCCAGTTCCTAAGTTTCATGGAAGACAATTTTCTGGGTGGGGGTGGGGGGTTGGAGGCAGAGCCTCCTGTGGGGCCCAGTCCCTAACAGGACATCTACCAATAGTGGTCTGCAGCCCAGGGCTTGTGGACCATAGTATTATCACCATTGATGACCCAGAGGCAGGCTTTTGCAGAGCTACACCAGAGTAGCACAAGGAGGCCATGGCACAGTTTATAGTACCTGTTCTGCTATTACAGTAGATGAAGAGTCCCTCTTCCTATCAGAGGCATACCCTTCCACTTGCTCTCTTGATTGCATCCTCTCTTAACCTCTCTCTTTATCACTAGTTTCCTTACATTACCAGTTTCCTCCTCCAAACCCTCCTTTTTGTTTTTGTTTTTTCCTAGCTGTTCTTTTTTTTTATTTTTTATTTCAGCATATTTGGGGGTACAAATGTTAAGGTTACGTACATTGCCCTTCCCCCCCCTCCAGTCAGAGCCTCAAGCCTGACCATCCCACAGACGGTGCACGTCACACTCATTATGTATGTATATACCCATCCCCTCCTCCTCCCTCCCGTCTGCCCGACACCCGATAAATGTTGTTCCTGTGTGTCCACTTAGGTGTTGATCAGCTAATACCAATTGGCTGCTGAGTACATGTGGTGCCTGTCCATCCATTCTTGGGATACTTCACTTAACAGAATGGGTTTCAGCTCCATCCAGGAAAATACAAGAGGTGCTATATCACCAATGCTTCTTATAGCTGAATAGTACTCCATGGTATACATATACCACATTTTATTAATCCACTCGTGTATTGATGGGCACTTAGGTTGTTTCCACAACTTTGCGATTGTGAATTGTGCTGCTATAAACATTCGAGTGCAAGTGTCTTTTTTATAGAGTGTCTTTTGTTCTTTTGGGTAGATGCCCAGTAGTGGGATTGCTGGATCAAATGGTAGATCTAATTGTATCGCTTTTAGGTATCTCCATATTGCTTTCGACAGGGGTTGCACTAGTTTGCAGTCCCACCAGCAGTGTAGGAGTGTTCCTATCTCTCCGCATCCATGCCAATATTTATTGTTTTGTGACTTTTTGATAAAGGCCTTTTGAGTTGATTCTTAAAGTGGGAATTTCAAGGTTGATAAAGAAAATATAGGGCATTTTAAGGAGAGTAAACAAATGAAAATATCAAATTTCATGAAAACTTTAGAGAAATCTAAGTAACTCCAAATCACAAGAGAATTTCAGAAAGTAGGGAGTAGTTACCTTAAAAAGGTAGTTGCATATGCCAGATTAAATAGTTAGCTTCTAGGCTTTTGAAATAAGGAGCCATTGAAGGATGTTAAGCACAGGGAAATAAGATTTGATTTGCATTTTAGAATATAAGCCAGCTCTATACATTTTTATAAGGTATTTTTCCATACTTATAAAGAATAAAACAAAAATAAATCATTTATTCAAACATTTTTATGCATCTACTATGTTCCAGGCACTGCACTAGATCTTAATATTA
Source organism: Lepilemur ruficaudatus (assembly GCA_963574885.1). Lineage (NCBI taxonomy): Eukaryota > Metazoa > Chordata > Mammalia > Primates > Lepilemuridae > Lepilemur > Lepilemur ruficaudatus. Next base: position 39,781 of record CAUYRT010087516.1, on the reverse strand, counting down.
ATAGAAAGAGCTGAGTAAAGTAGAAACGGTCTCTGTACTCATGGAGCATGTAGACTACTCTGAACACGTATTAAAAATGATTATAAGTAATTTTGTAAATAGTTGTAAGTCTGCAAACTGCTATGAGGGAAAAACAGAAAGGTCTATAGAGTGTAAATCAAGGGAACCTAACCTTGACTAGAGAAACTAATCTTGACAAAATAGGCTTTCCTGAGAAAGGGATGTTTAAATGGATATGTTAATTATATCTATCTATCTATATATATGTGTGTGTGTATATACATATATTGAGCTAGGTAAGAGAGGAGCTGGCAAGAATAAAAGAGGCAGAGTGCATGGCTTTTTTAAAGAATCCCAGAAAAACCCAGCATGGCTGCAGAGGAGAAAAGAAAGGGAAGTGTGGTCACAGATGAGATTGGAAAAGCAGGAGAGATTGAGTCAAAGGCTTTACAGACCCTGTTAAAGAATTTCCCCTTCATTCTAAAGGCAATGGTTTGCAATAGAAAGTCTTTTTACACAGGACAGTAACGTTTAAAACATGTGTTTTAAGAAAGAATGTACTTCTAAAAGATTACTCTGGCTGCAATGTCAAGGATTGTTTAGGAGGTGAATAAAGCAAAAAGACTATGGGATGATCAATTAGGAAGCCGATGTAGTAAATCAGGAGAGTTGATGATAACCTAGATTAGCACAATGTAATTATGATTTAGGAAATATTTTGGGAGGGAAAGTCAGCTAAATTGGTGATGATAAGAAATATTGGATGAAGCAGTTCTGGCTTGAACAGCTCTAGGGAGAGTAAGAAAATCTCTGTGGAGTTAGAGGCAAGGACACCATTTGAGAAGCACTTGCAACCATGCAAAGAAGAAATATACTCAAACCTAAGGCAGTTGTAGAAACACTCAGCAGATATCATCATGAGCTATTTGGAGACCAACTGGAGATTGGTCAGGAGATGGAAGGAGACTTAGAGACCAGTTGGAAGTGGGAGAAGAGGTAGGGAAACAAATTGAGGACAGTTTCCTTGTCTTGAGCTTACAGGTAGACTTGATGTCAGTAACTAAGATGGATAGTCCAAGGAAGAAGAGCATGTGTGAGAAAGGAAGAAAGTGAGAGCAGTTGTGGACTTGTTAAGATTGTAGGACAGATTCTGATGAAAGTGTTAAGCTGGCAGAGGATTGTAAGAGCCTGGGGCTCAAGATGCACTCTGAAGTGTCATTGGTGTTCCTGTGATATGGAAAGTGTTGGGAAGAGCAGAGATCAGAGTGGGTATGAACAGAAGAGGCAGGAATGCTTTTAAATTGCCATGGAGGGAAGTGTTGGAGGAGGATGGTATTTAAATATTTTACCCAAGAAGTGTCTTTTTGAAGATCAACTTGAAGCTCAGACATCAAGCAGGAAGTGATTTCTTCCTACCCAGGATGCCTTTAAGTTCCCCCACTCTGCGAATGTCCCAGGGAGGGGAAGGTAAGAATGAGCAGGCACACACAGGGGAGAAGCTTCACGTCCCAGATCAGGACATAGTCATTTTCCTCAAAGGACACACAATCATTCAGGATTACAGCTCACAAGCCCTGGGGTGGCTGGGAGTGAGGCAGCCAAGTGGGGTCTGTTGTAGATGGAGCTGTTCACTCCAGCGGAGGACTCTTGTGTGAAAAGATGGGCCTGGTTACACTGGAACCTCTATCTTCTTTTCAAGAGATGTTGGAAATCATTCAAAATCTTTATTGCAAACCTTCTGTGCCAGAAACAGAAGGTGTTTCTGGTGATGAGACACTAGCAGTGAACACAGCAGTCAATAATTGCTGCCTTTATTGAGCTTATATTCATGCAGAGAGAATAAATCAATAGATACTCAAATCATATAATATATCAGATGTTGGGAATAGAGGCTGTGGGGTAGGGATACAGGAGAGAGCAGGGGCTCCATTGTAAATAGGTGGTCAGGAAGGCCTCACTGAGAATGTAACATTTGGGAAATGACCTGAAGGTAGGTAGGGAATGAAGCCATATCTAGGCAAAACACGAAGGAAATTTTACAAGGAAATAGCCAGTGGCACTCTCCTAAACTAGGGATACATATCTTGACTCTATATTGAAGTTAGAACCATGCAGATTGCCTATAAGATTAGATATAGAATGCACCAGAAAGAAAAGAAATAGAAGTGACCCAAGTTTTTTGGATTGAAACTCTGTCACTGAGTTGTCAAAGGTTTGAAGGAATTGCAGATCAGAAGGGAAGATAGTTTTGGACACATTATTGTGCCCAAACCAATGTACTTTCTCAGATGCCCTCAACTGGCATCTTCTTTCTTGTCCTTGGTTGTCATTTATCTGAGCTGGCACAACTTTCCACTTTTAAACTTGGATGAAACACCAGGTCACATCCAAACACTTGGGCGATGGCACCTTGAGAAACCATCAAGAAGCCCTATGTTAAAGAAAGTTTCTTCTCCATAGGAGGAAGTCAGGCAAATTTCTTTCTCCCTTGGCCTGCTCCACAGTGTAATTCTTTCTTGTAAGGCTCTCCACCTATGGAGTAAAATGATCAATTTACTGTCTCTGAAAGTTATTTTTATGCAGCAGGCACTGAGAAATGCTTCATGTTTTTCTTGCTTCATTTTCCTTTTTCTCTCCCCGCCACTGCCCTGGGTTTGCATTTAAATTCTTGCACAGGATCTTCTTTGTAGACTGTGGCTGTTGCCTCCAAGTGGAGCTGTCAAGTAGGAAATTGAATCAATAAGACTGGATCATGGGGGGCGGGGTGGGATAGAGGGACCAAAGTAGAGACATACATTTGGGAATCATCAGAACAGAGAAGATATTTAGAGTCTTGGGACCTGATGATCACCAAAAAGTGATTGCAGAGAGATGAGAAGAGGGCCAAAGACAATGCCTTGGGCACTCCCATAATTAGGGGTTGGGAAGGGGGGGAGCAAACAAAAGCGTCTGAGAATCAGCTGCCAATAAAGGAAGAGGAATCCACAGGGGTGTGTCATCATGCTAGCCAAGTGAAGAGTGAGTCAGGGAGGGAGCAGTGAAGTGTCAAATGATCTGGATATTAGTATGAAATCTCCCAATCTTGTAATGTTAGCAGAGTATACAAAGTCTTTAAAACACCATAGAAACAGAACACTTTTAAGAACAACTTGTTCCTCACACTGCTATTTTGCAAAATGCAGTCCAGTGGGAAGGCGTGTCTTGACTTGGGTAGATGGACTGTCTCCTGTTCTTTCTCAATCTGTAGCCAAGGCCATGTCTTACTGTTCCCTCTAAGACGGTCATCTCCCCGTTACAGCACTTTCCACCTAGATTTGAACTTATTAACAACAACTAACATGTATTCAGCATTTAGTATGTATAGACTTTGTCTTAATCTTCATCTCTATTTGTCTAATCTCTCTCTCTCTGTCACAAGTATTATCTTTGCAATAACTTTATAATGGATAGCTTTTATAATTATCTCCAGTAAAATACAAGATAACTGAATTATTGACAGGCTACGTAAATTTCCAAATGTCATGCAGTGAGCATAAGGCAGAACCTGGATTTGAACTCAAGATGTCCAGTTCCATGTTCTATACTCTAAAGCATCATGCAATCAATACTGCCTCAGGAACTTGGGTTGGATATCTGAGTATACAGCTGTGTATTAGTCCTAGTTCCTGGGAAAAATAGAACCAATATGGGTTATATGTGTGTGTGTGCATATATATGTGTGTGTGTGTTTGTGTATTTATATATATATATATATATTTGTGTATTTATATATATATATATAGAGAGAGAGAGAGAGAGAGAGAGAGAGATTTACTATGAGAACTGGCTCATAAGATTATGAAGGCCAAGAAGTCCCATGATATGTTATCTACAAGGCTGAGAACTATGGGGCCCTGGTGTAATTCTCAGTGCAAGGCCAAAGGCCTAAGAACTGGGGGAGCTGCTGGTTTACACCCAAGAGTCCCAAGGTGCAAAAACCATAAAATATCCGATGTCTGCAGGAAGAAAAGATGGAAGTTCCAGTTCAAGAAGAGAACAAATCCCCCCTTCCTCTGTTTTTGTTTATTTTGTTTTGTTTTATCTACACCCTCCATGGATTGAATGATGCTCACATTGGTGAGGGTGGATCTTCTTTATTCAGTCTGCTGATTCAGATGCTAATCATTTCAGGAAACACTCTCACAGATGCATCCAGAAATGATGTTTTACCAGCTATCTGAGGATCGCTTATCCCACTCAGGTTGATGCATAAAATTATCCATCACAGCTAGTTAGGAGGATTGCATTAGGCATCATCATCTCAGCAGTCTGGGTGGGCCCCTCCTTTATGTAAGTTGATTTAGGCCCCTGGTGATGTCTCAAACGCTAGAGGTGGCACATACTGGGCTATGTTGAGGAAGTGTGTAGTTCGAAAAAACTTTTCCCTGCTGCCTCTTCCACTCAGGGAAAAATCACTGCATTAGATGACTTGTGAGACTATTCCTCATAAGGATGGTAAAGTCATTAAATTGAAGTTTTTAGAGGATTAAATGTCAGTAGTATACTAGATACATATCACAAACTTTTAAAAATGCTTGGCTTGTGGGTGGCTCTATTATTTATTTAAGAGGTTGCCTTGCAGATATTTTTTGCATAAAATACTTAATTTTCAATGTTAAGTTTTGCTCTGCTTGCTAAGCCAAATTCTGTGACCTTTAAGAATTGCTCTCATCTTTGGTCAAAAACATTATAACATTTCTAGAGAGTTGTTTCTCTTTTTCAACTTATTTTTTGCTCCTATAAGGAAAAATCATTATGCTTATGTGACTTTCACTTCTAGAATGAAGGGAGAACTAGGCTAAAATACATGCTTTATGACAACTTGTTCACACAGCCACTGTCCGCAGTTTTCCAATGAGGAGAAACAAACACTGCAAAATACAAACTCTGGAATTGAAATCAAATGAGTTTTTTCCCCCTTCATTCATACGCATTTCTCCTGGTAAGTCCTCTGAAAAGGGCTGCTATGGTCACTCTTCCCTCAACATGACACTTATGGGTACAGTTGTATAGAATTAACTGCAGAATAGCAAGCACCCAGAATAATTACGCGCAAATGAAGATCTGTAGTTTGGCTTATTAAAAACAAAATGGTAGAAATTAAAGCAGAACAAATAGTTGTAAAGACATCTCATGTCCATGGATTAGAAGAATTAATATTGTTAAAACATACATTCTATGGAACAGTATGAAAGGTTGGCTAGAATGAACAGTGATCTATAGATTCAGTGCCATCCCTATCAAAATCCCAAGCCATTCTTTACAGAAATCAGGGAAAAAAACCATAATCTTGTAATTTATATGAAACCACAAAAGACCTATAATAACCACAGCAATTCTGAGCAAGAATAAAGCTGGAAGCATCACATGTCCTGATTTCAAAATATATTACAAAGTTGCAGTAATCAAAGCAGAATATTACTGGCATAAAAACAGATACATAGACCAATGGAACAGAATAGAGAGCACAGAAATAAGCCCAGTTGTCTATGATCAACTGATCTTTGATGGTTGCCAAAAGTACACAATGGGAAAAGATAGTCTCTTCAGTATATAGGGTTGGGAAAACTGAATATCCATTTGCAAAATAATAAAATTGGACCCTTATCTTATACCATATACAAGAATCAACTCAAAATGGATTAACAATTTAAACATAAGAACTAAAACTATGTAACTCCTAGAAGAAAACACAGAGGAAAAGCTTCATGACATTGCCTTTGCAATGATTTCTTGGATATGATACCAAAAGTACAGGCAACAACAACAAAAGCAAAAATAGTCAATTGGGATTACATTAATCTAAAAAGCTTTTGTACAGCAAAGAAAATAACCACCAGAAAGAAGAGACAATTTACAGAATGACAGAAAATATTTGCAAACCATATATTTAATAAAGAGATAATACTCAAAATGTATAAGAACTCCTACAACTTAATAGCAAAATAATCCCAAATAATCCAATTAAAAATGGACAAAGCAACTTAATAGTCCTTTCTTCAAAGAAGACATTCAAATGGCTAACAGGTGTATAAACAAGTGTTCAACATCACTAATCATCAAGGAAATACAAGTCAACACCACAATGAGCCATTACCTCACACCTGTTAGGATTGCTATTATTTAAACACACAAACAAACGAAAAGGTTGGCTGGAATGAGGAGAAAGGAACCCTGCTACGCTGTTGGTGGGAATGGAAATTGGTGCAGCCACGATGTAAAATAGTTGAAAGTTTCTCAAAAAAAATTAAATATAGAACTACTATGTGATCCAGTAATCCAACTTCTGGGTGTATATTTACAGCAATTGAAATCAGGATCTCAAACAGGTGTTTGCACTCATATGTTCATTGCAGCATTATTCACAGTAACCAAGACATGGAAGCAACTTAAATCCACTGATGGATGAATGGATAAAATAAATGTGGTACATATACACAACGGAATATTATTTAGCTTTAAAAAAAGAAGAAAATCCTGTCATTTGCAACAACATGGATGAACATGTTGGATGTTATACTAAGTGAAATAAGCCAGGCCTGGAAGGGCAAATACCACATGATATCACTCATAAGAGGGATCTAAAATAGTCAAACTCAGAAGAAGAAAACTACATATCATGGTGGGTGCCAGGGGCTGGGAGAAGGGGAACATGGAGAGGTGTTGTCAAAGTGTATAAAGTTTCATTTATGCAAGATGAATAGGTCCTAGAGATCTACTGTACAGCATAGTGCCTATGCTAGCAATACTGTATTGGATACTTAAATGTATTCTAAGAGCGATCTGATGCTAAGTGTGCTTTTTGCAGAAACAAATAATAAATAAAGAGAGCATGAATAAACTTTTGGAGACAATAGGTATGTTTATGGTATAGATTACAGTCATGGTTGAATGGACATACATTTGTCTCCAAACTCATCAGTTTTATGTATCAAACAGGTAAAACTTTTTGTATGCCAGTCATACCTAAATAAAGTGGTTTAAAAAGTGAAAAATAAATAAGTTTATGGTATCAGTAACCTGGAGAGATGCTACCTCACACAAGTCTCACCCTTACTACAGGTCATTATGTGTATTTTTTTCTCTCTATTCTCAGTAGAAATTCTGATGTCGAATGGACTGAGAGGCCGAAGGCATGCCCAAGAAGCAATGGTCTTGGGTAAATGTTCAGCCAATCTCCAGCTTCAACAGTCTGGATGCTATCTTTTCTGTCAATGAAAGATTATTTTTCTCCCTAAACTTGCTGGCCAATCCATTATTTATTTAAAGCTTCAAGTAAAACACATACCTTGCAAGTGAGATATAAAATAACTTAAGTGGCTTTACCCCCTAAATTTATAACAATGGAGAATCCAAGGAAAAAGCAACATACTGCATTGTTTTATGGATAAGAAAGAGAAACACAATGGAATCAAAAGTGAAGCAGAGTTTTCAAATTGACTAAGTGGTGGAAATCTTAAACAGTTAAGCCTCATTTTTTGCTTGCTTTGTCTCCTACCCAGATGTAGAAAGAGCGGTTGAGGGTTCTGTTGAATCACCCAATAAGAACCTGCTATTTGGATAATAATCGTGATAAATGGGGCACTGAGGTCTCATAAAGCAGGGTGAGAACATTGTTAGAATGAAGAACACCTTAACTGGTCATTGCATGTTTCACCAGCAACCATCCTGGGAGAGGTGACAAAATATGTTATTGTTGACTTAAAATGGAGCCTTTTTCCTTAATGGTATAGCACAGGTCAGCACAGTAACTACTAATATTTTCCTGCATATCATATTATGGTCTGAACGTTGCCTCATTAAATTTATATCAAATAAGGAATGGGGATGCAGTTAGAAAAGCAGTGTTGTGACTATGAAATTACAGTATTTCATTTTTACAGCTTTGGCGCTGAAATCACTGCAAGCATTTTTCCCCAGGGATGAGCTTTTTCATCAACCATATTCTAGAGGAAACAGCAAACTAGAGACCTTCTGGTGCTTGTGTGTAAACATTAGCAAGAAGTGGTGCATAGAACAACTTGCAGGTCATTTTCCCATGCGGAAGCTGCTGGGGCCCCTTCCAAGGCATCATCCTTTCCACATTTGGATACCAGTACAGGCTTTAAAAATTATCTTCGAACAAGAGTCCCTGCTTCCTGCCTGCCATATGCCACCACCCAGAATAATCTACCTTACGTGCGAATCTGCCTCTCTCACTTGCCAGCTTTCACTCAGGTTTTCTTATGTATAAAACTAGAGATAATATTTGTACCTATATTACAGGGTTTGTCAGTGACACTGCTAGCATATCTCTCACCCAGAGTGAATCATTTTGTAACAATATTATTACAAAAATATTTTCATCAATAACTATAACATAAAATGAATACTTATAATGGCCAGAAAAAAACCACAATGATAATTTTCTTCCATTGACTTTTGTACATATAATTATACCAGCAAATTAAAAATAAAAAAGAAACAAATACTATAGAATGATAAAATAGTGAATTAATAATTTTAAATTATATTAATTTTTTGATAAACGGGAAATTATATACACCTATGTATTGGTCTGCCATAACAATGAAAAATTAAGTAACAGTTAAATAAATAGAATAAGACATTTTAATTTTAAGGATATTATGAAAATTCAGTAATCTATTTTATGTGTGAACTAAAATTCCCACTTGCTAGGCACAATAGTAATTCTTGCATTTCTCACTGTTTCCTTGTTTTAACTTTTAAACTAAATAAAAACTTGAAGTGATCATATAGAATGACAGCATTGAAGCCACATAAAACTCACACTAACCAGAAATTGTAGGATTTAAATCAACAAATAATTTTTTCCAAGAAATAATATTTTATTATTGACTTTGTTTTAGAATTTTAAAGTGAGGTTAACCATAGTGTTTTATAATTGTTTATATATTCTCTACAGATAATGTACCCCCTTATTGCCTATATCAAATGGTGGACTGACTGCTTTGGCTGGCCTGTAGCATGCTGTCACTGGGATTCTGGGAAGGTTAAAGGGATTAACATCTAAGGTATTTAGAAGAGGCCCCAGCATATAGTAAATTCTCCATAAACATTATTATTATTGTTGTTAAATAATTATAATGTCTCCATATATAACATGTATTAAATATATTTTAAACACAAAGTGAATCTTATTGGTATATTTAAGAGCATTCATAGTCTGGTCATACTCTAACTTCTAAGTATTTCTTACACTTAAAAGAGTAAAGAAAAAGCTTCAGTACCACTAAAATTTTTGTTCTTAATTAAATGTTTCCTTAATTCACTGCCAGGTTTCCTGCTATTTTTTTGCTTGCAAGTCCCATTCCCCTTTTATTTCCTGGGGATTGCCTGATTGTTCACGGCCTAGCTTAATTGTTAATTTCTCTGAAACACCCTCCCCTTTATCAACTCTCCTGTTCAGGAAAAAGATTCATCTTCTGTCCATCCATCCATCCATGCATCCATCCATGCAAACTTCCTTCCATTTCTTTCCTCATCTATTATCAGAATGCTTGCAATGTTCATAACAATCTTCTGGAATTAAAGAGTAAACAAAAACATGATTACTGTCTTATATCACCTTAAGTCTGCTAGGGAAAATAGAGAAGTGCCAATTACAATCCAATATCTTTAGGGTTATGCTTAGATGTAAGAATGGAGTGCTATGAGGGGGCACATGGGAGTAGAATTTAAACAGTCTCCAGAGTTCAGAGAAAGCTTGCTGGAAGATACCAGAAGTATCTAAACTGAGACCTGAAGAGTAAGATTCATCCAGCAGAAAGAGGCTGTAAGATGGAAGAATGGGGAGAATGTCCCAGAATAAACAATAGCATGAATTATGACCTGGAGGAAAAATGAAAAAATATATATACACAAAGAGAACTAAGAGAATTTCCATGTTGTTTTAGGATAGAGAGAAAAGTTGAGAATGGAGAACAGACTCTGGAGAGGTAATCTGAGGCCATATCATGCAGAGCCCCGTCCATCCTATATTTAGGAGTTTGGATATAGGCTGAGGGCAGTGAGATGCTGCTAAAGGATTTTATGTGAAGTAGTTATTTGATTTATAGTTTTAAATATTACTCTGTTAGTAGAATAAAGTGTGGATTGCAGAGGGAAGATACTCATGAGAAGAAGACAGCTTTGGTTGTTGCAGGGATCTTATCATGAGATGATGGTAACTCCCATAAAATGAAGCAGTGGGGATGGATTGTAAAGATGTAGAAAGTACAGTTGACAGTACCTGGTGATTGGATATTGGCAGCTGAGGACAGGAAGGGATTGAGAATGGTTTCTGGATTGGCCTCCAGGTTATGGAGTGGCACCAATCACTAAAAGGGATGAATACAGAAGAGATGGCAGTGGTCACCAAGTTTGGTCATATTGGTGGGGAATAGGTTTTGCAAAAGCATGCTGATCTTTCTTTTGGTTTTGTTCAGTATGAGGGGGCTATGGGACATGAAGGTGAAAGTGCCAAGAGAACATCATTTTGAATGTGTCCATAAAGGGACAAGAGTGAGAATGAGCTCTCAAAAAGAGTGTGAAGGTTGAGAAGAGAAGCTGGTTGAGTACAGAGCTCTCAGTCATGTCAAAAGTTACAAGAAAGACAAAAGAAGAGAAGCCAGCAAATGAAACTGGTTGGGGAGGAGTGGGAAAAGAGGTGCAAGGAAATCTGGAGGAGAATGATGTTGGGGAAAGCTAAGTTGACATTTAATATTCATTAGAGCTCTGTATGAATATACTTGTCTTCTTGACTGTTATTCCATTTCTTAGGGACAGGAAAAATGCTTCTGTATGCCTTTTATATAGCATGGTATCCAACACAGAGTAGGTGCTCAATGTATGTATGTGGAATGGAATATATATATATATATGTGTGTGTGTGTGTGTGTGTGTGCGTGTGTGTGTGTATAGCCCTAAAACAGAGGCAACTTTCCACTCTATTATTTTTATTAAACAGCTAAACATATTAAATAATCAGGACTGGTGAATTCAAATATGACCAGTGTTGTCTTGTGGAGGGAATATGTGAGCATGCCTTTCCACCTTGTGATAGTTTATATTAATATAAATGATCTAAACTGGAGCAACCCTGGGCTTTGCTAACAGCCCTTAAATAGATGGCGAGTTGCAATTATGCAGAAGAAAAGCAGTCCATGGAAGAAATGGTGTAAGTCATAATAAGCCTGTGTAGATTCCAAGAAATTCTGATCACATTAAAGAAAACATGTCAAGTAAGTTGGAAATCATGGGCCATAGGGAAAAAGTTATATAAAGAATCTTGCCAGAAAGAGTTTGTCCAATCAGTGGCAGGAGGTATGTGCCAGGATAGAATGATTTATGTGGAAATTTTGAAAAACTGATCCACACCCTATTGAAATTAGTAGATCATGGGAATAATATGTGGTTATTATGTACAAAGTCAAAGGGCTTGATTTGCTATTCTCAATAGAATATCAAGCAGGTAGTGAAGAGATGAGAATATTTCTCCCATGAAAAGAAATGAAAAGCCTAGAATTTCTCATAAAAGTGGAATGTGCTCAAAGATAAGTAGGTTTGATACCTAATTTACAGGCAATTGTGTGTAATGAAAAGAGGACACGTTCTGTAGTCCTCATAACCTGGGTTCAAATCCCAGGGCAGCTAAATACAAGTCATATGGCCTTGAGTAGGTTATTTAATTTCTTGGAGTTTTAGTTTTCTTATTTGTAAAAATAGGCATACTTATTTTCTAATTTGTCACATTGTTCTAAGCATTAAATGGTCTAATTCATCTGAAATGCCTGGAGCAGTGCCAGGGATTAGGTGCTCAACAAACCTGATTTTTCTTATTTGTGACCATGTCTTCCCAAAAGATAACCAAGAGTAGAAGAGGCACGTGGAGACAGCCAAACTGATTTAAGATTATGCTAGTTATCATGCATTTTTGAGAGGTGTGTGTCTCCAAATTAAAGTTCATTTGACTCTGTAATTTGATTCTTTTATGTAGATGAAGTTTAAGGAATTGTTATTGTCAACATATATAATTCTATGACTTTGTACGGCTGTCCTAAAACATACTGTCACTTACACGCACACGAGAACAAAAAATTTTTTGTGACCAAAATAATATTAACTGCGTATGTGCTATCTAAGCAAAGGTTTTCCTGGAAATGTACGCAAAGTGAAAAGATATGATTTTATTTTATTCTGACAACATAATGGAAAATCAAGGTTTACAGTGAAAGTCATAAGAAATTGAAACAAATTGCCACCAGCACTTTTCACCTTTACTACACAAAGTGAGAGAACTCAGGGATATCCAAGATGGTAAAATAAACTTAAAAGGCAAAAGAACCCAGAGCTCTCAGTGATAGTAAACTAAACTTAGTTACTGCCTATGTTACACTAAAATGTACTATTTAATTATTCAAAAATTATAAGAAAATTGCAAAGTTTTGGAAACAACCCAAGTTCCCATCAATACATGAGTGGATTAATAAAATGTGGTATATGTATACCATGGAGTTCTACTCAGCCACAAAAAACAATGGTTAACTAATATCTCTTGTATTATCCTGGATAGAGCTGGAGGCCATTCTACTAAGTGAAGCATCACAAGAATGGAAAAACAAGCACCACGTGTACTCAACATCAAATTGGTATTAGCTGATCAACACTTAAGTGCATTTATAGTAATAACATTTATTGGGTGTCAGGCAGATGGGAGGGGGAAGGAGGGGATGGGTGTGGTGCGCACTGTCTGGGGGATGGCACGCTTGAAGCTCTGACTCTGGTGGGGCAAAAGCAATATACATAACCTAAAGATTTGTACCCACGCAATGCTGAAATAAGGAAAAGAAAATATAAAAACAAAGAGTGCAAATAACAGTGTAAGTAAATGATTAATTCTTTCTATGACTCTTAAGCTAGAATGAGCAAACATAGCAAAGGAATCATGCATTTTTATTGTGAATAATAAAATGAATTAAATAGACTTTGCACGAAAATTATCTGAATTTAGTTTAGCTACTTATAGCATCACATCTCAAAGGATTGATGGTGATTCTGAAGTTTTAGCAAAACCAAAGAAAATTCCTTATTTTTAGAAAATGAGACTTAAAAATATCCAGATTGCTTCCTCAATTTGTGATGTTATCTCAGCTCACTCATGAAAAAAAAAAATCACTTATGTTGCTTAGAATTTTTAGCTTGATTTGCAATGCTGAGTACGGGTGCCACATCTCAAATAATTAATTAATACAAAGCTACGTGTATTTGAAAGGATCTAAAGATAATCATGGAATCTTGAACACTGAAAGGAGATAGGCTAGAAACAAAAACAGATATGATGGTCAAAATGGAGTGGGATAGAAATAATGGAGACTTGTGATTGGTTATAATCAGAAATAATATTACAAATATTTAACAACTGGTACAGCACCATACTATATGTCAGTCCTACTCTAGGACTGAAGTTTTTGAGAGCCAGTATATTTGCTCGAACATAGATAGTGTTGGGATCCAAGAGGGTTTCCTAATGAAGGCACTGAGATGATTGGGATGGCTAAAAGTATAGGAATGTTTTAATATTTTAACAAGTACTGAATAATGGTTAGTTGTCAACCTTGGATACATCTTGTTCAATTTTTATTACAAAGCAAGCCAGAATGTTGGGGACCTAGCCTAAGGTATGCAGGGAGTTTGACATGGAATCATTGCATATACTTACAATCTGGGAGAATGCTGTTTCTCCCTTCATTCAAATCCAAAAAATCTCCACTTCCCAGCACTGGGTTCTGGCCTGGTAGTAAGCCATGCCCCCGAGCCACTAATGGAAACCATCCTCAGAAGAAATCAGAACATCCAGCAAAACCACATGTGTATGAATCCCCAAATAATTCATGCAGTGTGAAAACCTCAAGCCTGGAAACTAATCTAAAACTGGCCCGAAAATAGAAATTCCTGTAGTGATTTTGCACAGGCAAACATAAAAGTACTTCTTAGGGCTGTCTCCAGAAACTGGGAAAAAATGTGATTCCTGTGAGAGAAACCTCCACTGAATGAGATGTAATAGACAAAATAACTATGCACCCAAGAAAACCCACAACCAGAGATTGTCGTCTGAATCTAAATAGGAGAATTTATGTTTATAGAATGAAAGATGAGTGGGCATCTGAAAGGAATTTTAAAATAAGTACATTAGAATTATAAAAGGATATAGAGCAATAAATTATGCCTAAAGTAATATCACACACGCACATATATATACATGCATATGTATATTTTAAAAAAACGATTGATAATTTTTAAAGGACCAAATAGATATGCTAGAAATAAAATTTAATCACTTATATAAAATAAAAGAAAAAGGTCATATGATCATTTTCATAGATACTGAAGAGAAATCAAATATCCATTCCAGAAAAAAATCACAGTAATGCACATTTAATCTATTAACATTTCTAAAAGAGAGATGTGCCTTGAAATCAATGATGTTTTAGCAATGTGTTGGTTTTACTGTGTTGGCTTTTTCTATCTTAGTAGTAAATTCATGGGATCTTTTAAAATTGATAGTGTTCCTTACTTGAAGAAATCTTGTGTTTTTCTTTGTTAATGCATTATTTGCCATATTACCAGCCAATTCAATTAGACAGACAAATGTTCCAAGTATAAGAATACTCAAGCACCATTTATTAAACCATGATTTTGTCATTGAATTAAAATGCCAATAATCGGCCTTTGTCAGGTTCACATATATATTTCAATCTGCTCTCAGACTCTTTTCTCTTCCACTGATTTATTTGTTCTTTTTGTACCAACGCCACTGTGTTTTGATCATAATGCTTTAGGGTTAGTTATCATGTTTAGCATATGCCCCCTCACAGTTTTTCATTCATACTTACATAGGCTGCTCTCCTACCTGAATATTCTAAATGAGTCTAAAATATTTTATTTAACTCCAAGAAAAAAATTAACAGAAAATTCATACTGAATTATAACATACAAATTTGATGTAGGATTATCACTTTTTTATCTCTTCTTATTTAATGTCATTAATTTATTAGTTTATTATTTATGTAATATTTCATTTATCTTTATTATGTTATATATTGTTGTTATTCCTTGTGTGTCCACTACCTACATAACAAAAAATAAACATAATTTTAAATACAAATGAAGAAGTATATTCACTTGGAAAGTGAATGTAAGATTCAGATATACCAGTGCTTAAACCCTGACTTTTCCATGTCCTAGATATGCAGTCTTTGGTAAGTTGATTTACCACTCTGTGTTAATGCAGCAATCACCTCTTTGGAAAACTTATTTATTAAGTGCCTCAGATTTTATAAAATTATATCACTGCATTTCTCATAGAATGGTAACATTAATGGGAGATGGGGAAGTTTCTCTTATTTCAATGAAATAATATTTTTTGAAGAAAAAATGTTTAACTATTTGTTGAGATCATATAAAATCTATGTTAGCTTTCATCCAGGTCCTCAGAGAGGTAAGTAACTATATTGTATTATTTTTGCTTTGGGAGAACATCAGGAATGGAATTACACTTTGGCATTTGGCTTTTTGTTTACATTGGGTGAACATTATAATAAATGATGTGAGGAAATTCATTGCCGTATTTACTGTAATAATATTGTTGAGTGCCTTGTTCAAACATTTTTCTCTGATCTCACTACCAGCAATAGCTCAACTTCTCCCGATTTATCGCTTGGAGGGTTGTGTAAGGTATATATATGAATTCTGTCATTAATGAGCTTCTCGTTGTATTGGCTAGTAGAATGATCAAAGACAAAATTTTGTATTTACTTCCAGCATTTTTTATATATATAAAGCAAATTTTATATATAAACCTGAATTTTCATTTGTTTTATCTCTCTGCCATTGTTTTCACTTTGCCTGGATTTTCTTTCTCCCTTTTTATCTTCCCTGGCTGTTTTTTTTTTTTTTTTTCTGTTTGTTTGTTTTTTACATCTGTTTTAAAGCCACCTAAAATCAATTTTTAAACACAGAAAGGGCATAAATAAATACACAGGTATATCAATAAGTAAGACCATCTTTCTTAGCCTCAGTTTCTTTAATGAGACATTCCCTTCTCCTCTGCTCATGAGGTCTCTGCATGCTAAGCATATCTCTGCCTATGGAGGCCTCGCTGGATCACCTGTAAAAGACAGCACCCACCCTTGCATACTCTGTCTTTCCCCCTTTATGTTTCTCAATTAAACTCACCCCCAGGTTACTAGATAAATGCAAGTCTTATCTATTATTTTGTCTTATTTCTTTTTTATCTCTTTCCGTTACAGTGTAGTTCCATGTTGACTGCTTTATCCACAGAGTGGCTGACACAAATAGGTGCTTGAGTAAAATTTAATGAATATCTGCTTCAAAGATGTCCCAAAGACAGTAAACCTGTGACATATTTTGAAATGACTGGTACAGTGCCCAGTATATCGACTTCTCTTTCTTGTCCTCCTTGTTCATTTTAGAGGAGGAGCAGTTTGAGAGGTTCTGACTGTAACCTACGTTGATGGGCATCACCAGATTGGGGCCTCAGTGAAAATTCATCCTACCCTAACTCCAAATGACAGACTTGGAGGGCAATGTGTATTGAAGATGCAAAGACATATGTTTTAGAATAACAATAAAAGATAAGCACATTTATAATGAGCTTTATGACAGCAGGAAACAAGTCCCTTTGGCTTCCCTTTTCATACCTACTTCATAGCAGAGAGTGGCACAAAGCCAGGGAGCAATACGTATTTGGGGGTTAATAAACGAATAATCATGATTAACAGTAATAAAAGCAATAGCTATTTCTTAATCAGTAGTTATGTTATTACTCTGAAAAACATTTTAACTATTAATAATATCTATTTTAATTTTTCCTACAATAATGTAGGTCGAATACTGTTCTTAGTCTCCTCATAGCAATCCCCATTTTACATCTGAGAAAACCAAGGCTGAGAGAAATTAAATAATAATTTTCATAAACTCACACAGGTAATAAGCACAGAGCTGTGACTTGAATCCAGAGGTTTTTGATTCCAGAGCCATTCTCTTAAATTTCAGCAGTATTATTTTGGACACGACCTTGATTCCTTTTTAATGCCAGGTTTATTTCTTTTGTGTATCATCCTAATTGGCTGCATCCTTCAGTAAAAGTTTTAACAGGTAAAAATGTAAATAGCCTTATTCGAGGATATTGAAGCCAAGTTCTAGGCTGCAAGATTTTCTTTTCCAAGAAAAAAAAATAGTTGTTATAAAAATGACTTTTGAGCCCCTTAGATTGTCTGATAAGCTACATATAATGCCTGAGCTAATCTTTCCTGAAAGCTCTTTGGGCAAATTGCTGTTAACACTCAGGTCTGACAGTTTAATGCTATTACACTCCAAAATATATGTTCTTTCCCAAAATAAACATGTTTTATAATAGCAATACAGTTGTCGTCAAGGGGCAAGGTTATCGGGAGATAATTAGACCCCAGAGAGATTACAGGCTCTTAGATCATGAGAGCAATATTGCGAGCCTGCCTTATTAAATAATTGTAAGAAAGTCAAAGTCAACTATAAATACACACATTTCCCTGTAATTACTTTAAAAAGTACAAACCCAAGTTGCATGCCAATGTGCTGAGATGATAAGCCCTCTCTCTCCATTACCTTAAAATGTCTAAATATAACCTGGAAAATCAACTTGAAATTGAATTTTAAATAAGAATGAGAAAGGAAAGACATCTCATTTTTTCCTTTGCTAATATTTTTAGGTTAGCTGTTTTCAGGACGTTTTTAACCCTGGAAAATGAATGGTTGGGTTCCAAGAAATAATCCCCCCATCCCATCATACTCACTAAAAAAAATAAAAATCTACCTGCATGCAATTCTCCTATATTTGGCTCTACATATTTGCAAATATACCCTTGTTTTGAAAGAGCATCCCTCTCTCTAAATTAAACTTGTCAACCATAATTTGATGGTTGAGAAATTTCTATACTTTCTTATATACTTTCTATACTTTCTATACTTTCTCTATACTTTATACTTCAACTTGAGAAATTTCTATATTTTCTTTAAAAATGTCTTTATTATAAAATTTTTGATATCTTACCCCACTACTTTTAACCACCCCACCTCTGTAATATCAAGACATTTAGATATTTCTTCTTTTATATTTCAATAACAACTTGTGATTAATTTTATTAGCAGCCATCTTATTTGCATTACATTGTCTATTTATAGACGTTTGTTCATATTAGACAAAGAACAAAAAAGCATACATTTCCAGTTCCTACCACAATGCTTAGCACAATGCATTAACTCAATGAATATTTATGGAATAAATGAATGAAGAAGAAAAAACAAGGTTAGGTTGTCCAAAGCAGGTAAATAAGAGCAACCATACTACAGAAAGGAAATTATTTTCCCTAGATGTCGTGTCCTTTGTTCACTGCTTCCATTCTTATTAATAGCCCCAGAGTGGGGTTCTTAACTTTGATCTTCCTGGAGAGGACATATTTGAAGACTTTAATTTTTGAATTTCATTGTTGTTACCAATTATTTGTGATGCTCTGGAACAGTCACATAAAGTTTTGGAGAAACAGAAGAAAGAGAATTCTCGGAGTTTTAGAGCCAGGCATTAACTACTTTGTACCAGGCAATGTTCTAGGGGCTGGGGATGCAGCCCCCAATACAATGATCCAGATTTTTCAGGAAGCTTATATGTAAATTTAAGCTGCTTGTACAGGAATGTGAATCTCAATGTTCCAAAACTTCCACTTAAATATATTAATAATTAGTGACAAAACTGAAATTCAAAAGTTAAGGTCTTCTGTATCCAAATGTGTGCACCCTCCATAGTATTATTTCCAGTTGCCAATCATTCCCAGTTAATACAATCACCCCCAAATTGTTTGCTGCCTATCTTTGTACGTGACCCTTTCTAGAATCTTAAGAGAAATTTCTATGAAGTATCTCCATCCCCTATGGCCTGGATGCATTTTACGGTTTCAAGATCCTGTAATCCTGCCCTAATCAGGGATTTGGTTATTTCTTTTTTATTGATAATACAGCAGTAACCTAACAGAAGTCATTAAAAATAAAGCCTTTTCAGGCTCATGGTATCTTAAATGACTTGACTGCCTCATGGGAGGAAGAATCCTCACTATATACCCTTTCACACTTTTGGAATTTTTTCTTATATTCATGAACATATAACCTATTCAAAATAATAAAAATTACTAAAAAAAAATGAGAACTTAGTCTGTTCATAAATTCACTCATGTTGAAATAGGAAGAAATTCATGTCCATGTGTGGCTGACTGAAGGGGCCATAATGAATCATGATAGCAAATGGCATCAGTACTTCCCCACTAGAAGGAGTGTAAATTGAGTCACCAGAGAATACAAAGGTTAGCTTTGTCCCATTCCTTGCTATTATCATATACTTTTCAGACTCTGTACTGTTTGTGTGTGTGTAGTTCACAAGTGTTTTCATTCAACTCTTCACTGTATTTCTTTTCAATCCCATATTCAACAAATAAGCATTCCTTTGCATTTATACTTTCACTGATTTCACTTCAATTTAATCATCAATGTAGAAAAAAAAAAATCCTGCCATGTTTTTGAAGCTTGCTTGCTGACAATAGATCTCTTTGTATTTTGAATTGAAATATTTAAATTGAAATTTTTGGAGTTTTTGCAGCTATAGAACAAAGGACAAATATCTTTCAAACTTAGATCTTCCCATGAGTATTTATATTATTCAGAAAAAGAAAAGCTATGCTATAGGAACAAATAAGCCCATGAGTCTCCATGTTTTCCAAATGAGAAAGAGAGTGTATTCTTTGCTTATGTTGCATATCTAAAGTGGGCTATTTCTGGGGATGGGAGTTGGGATAGATAGTGGAACCTACTCCACACAATCACTCAGAGATCAAGGCTGATGGAAGCTCCGTAATTTTGTAGTTTTATGCCTTGGAACATGAGGACTCTGGAGTGGCTGTGGAATGGGAAGAGATGGACATTGCGTGAAGGTGGCATACTAGTTCTTAAATGCCTCAGGCTTGAAGTGACACTTGTTGATTCTACTCACACTTCCGTGGCTCTTTGGCTAACATTAGTCACATGGCCCCAAAGTAACTGAAAAGAAGTTTGGGAAATGTGAGGGACCCAATGAATATGTATTGTTCACAAAAATGCCTTTTTTACACCGATCAATGCGAGTTAGTTTGAAGTAAATTAACCTAACTTAGTCCTCAAAGCTAAGGACTAATTTTCATGACATACATAGATCTGCTAGTAATTTGGCTCCCAATTATTCAACATACAAATTTGTAATAAATGGTGTTAGACACAGTTCATACCAATAGTGGAGTGACAGAAATCCACCACATTGTAAATATTTTGAGATAGTACCTTAGAAATAATAAAATTTTGAATTTAGTACTTTCTTTTCCTAGCTGAAATATTCAAATATTAACCAAGGTACTCTATCTCCCTCTTTTTCCTCCTTTCAGTAAACAGAATCTAAGCTGACTCATTCAACGGAAATGAATTACTCTCATGCACATCATTTGATTGACAGAAAGGGATTTCAATACACTAAGTTTATATTAATTAAAGATATGAATTTATCCCTGTTGCACTTTTAATGTTTTATTTACAAGTAAAATGTTAAAATAATGTAAATAAATTGGATTTATTTAGGATTGGCTAAATAAATTATAGTATATCTTTACAACAGAATGCTACAGTTATAAAAAATAAATAAGGGAATTCATAATGTATACATATGGAACAATCTCCATAATACATTAAGTGAAAAACTTCTAGGCTCATAAATGTGTGTATAGCAGCTACTTTTATGTGGGCATGCTAGAAAAATATACATGTACGTAAATTATCTCTGGAAGAATATACATGGTAACAAAAAGAACTGATAATAGTGCTTGCCTCATGGGAAGAAAAACCCTCACTATATACCCTTTCACACTTTCAGAATTTTTTCCTATATTCATGAATGTATAACCTATTCAAAATAATAAAAATTACTAAAAAAATGAGTATTTAGTCTGTTCATAAATTCACTCATGTTGAAATAGGAAGAAATTCACGTTCATGTGTGGCTGACTGAATGGGCCATGATGAATCATGATAGTAAATGGCATCAGTAGTTCCCAACTAGATTTACTGATACTTTTGGGAGGAAGGTATTGTTCTTTCATTCGTTTATTAATTCATTCAGTGATCAATTATTAGATTATTACGATATGCCAGGCTTTGTTCTAACTCTACAAAACAAACATAGCAGTATATAAAATAAGCAAGCTTCTTGCTCATCTGAAACATAAATTCTAATATAAAAAGACAGAAAATAGACAAATAATAAATATCCAAAAGTCATACTGAGAAGAAAATGAAACAAAACACTGCAATGGGACAGACTGATTAGTGAACAGTGTTAAAAGATACTTTTAAAGTTATTCAATGTGATTGGAGAGAATAGAGACTCTTGGATTTGGCATTTGATATTTTATTGGTGCCCCTGTCTAGGGGGAAGAAATCAGATTGCAACTTTTTGGAGGAAACAATGGTGAAGGCAAAGTTTTTGTTGTTCTATTTTATTTTGGTTATTTGTTTTTGCAAAGAAGAGGTGAATTTTTGTTTACTTCTTATGGTGCTTCTATTTTTATATACTTTTTGTAAAAATGTATTATCTCTAGTAGATGTATGACATTTATTGAGCACTTTGAGTCTGACATCACAATAACTGTTATAACAATCTAATAAATTACTAAATAAACAATCTAATAAATCCCTTTTTACCTATGCAGTGAACAGGCCCTTAAGGTGGTGCCATGATTCCTGCATCATGGAGTTCACGCCATTGTGTGATCCCCTCTTCTTGGATGTGGATGAAACCTGTCACTTGCTGTGAACCAATAGAAATAGCAAAGGGAATGGGATATGCATGATTATGGGATCTGATTACATTGCATTACATTACGGCATCTTTCTTCTTGGAATCAGTCTGTCTTTCTCTCTCTTTCTCTTTCTCTCTCTCTCTGGCTTTAAGGAGGTTGAACCCCCACTGGGGAACCTTATGTGGCAAGGAACTACTGGTAGCTTTTAGAGGGTAAGGGTGGCCCTGGCTATAAGTCAGGATAAAACTAAAATCTTCAGTCCTATAGCTGCAATATATACACATACGTGTGTGTGTGTGTGTGTGTGTGTGTGTGTGTGTGTGTAATTCTGCTATCTGAACAAGTGTAGAAGCAGTTATTTCCCTAGTCATTCCTCAGAGAGACTGTAGATCGGACCGCCTTGTTTGCAACTTGTGAGACTCTGAGTATCCAGCTAAGCAATGCCCAGAGTCCTGCCCCGCAGACACTGTGAGAAATTTGTTATACAGCAAATAGATGAGTTTGTAGAAATTTGTTATACAGCAATAGATGAGTCAAATAATAAGAAAAATTCAAGTACAGACAATTTATTTGACCAAAGATCAAACAGCTAGTGCTGGAACCAGAATTTGAACTCAGAGAGTTTACCTGCAGCGTTGTCCCATTTGACCTCTGTGCTCTGCCGTCTCTGTGTTAGACAATACGCTGCTTGAAAAAGTCACTCTTCCATATTTATGGGAAGCAACACAGTAGTATAAAGACCATGGGTTTGGAATCAAAAGGAAGTTATTCACACCTTGGTTTTGCCAATTACTATTATTTGGAGACAAATGCCTATCTCAGGTTTTGTTTTCCTATCTGTAGATAAAGACAACAATATCAATTTTAGAGTTCGTTTTGAAGATCAAATGATGTATTATATGTACAAGGTCTAAAATCATAAGACACCTAATAAATGTTTTTGCTTTCATCTATTTCATTCCTCCACCATATAGTATCCCCTATATAGCTTCACAATGATTCAAGGAGCAGTTTCAATAAAGTTCTAGAATCTATTTTTCTTGTCCTAAGGAAACCATGACCTCTTTTTGAATATGATGCTAGATTTTAATGATATCTGTCATAGGTGAGAGAATTATGTGCCCATTCATGTGACATCTTTATAACCAAGAAGGACATTTGTCTTGGCTAGCTCTTTCTCAAGCCCAGAGAGCTGGCAGGAGGCAGGAGTGAAGGAGTTAAAGAGACTGCTGCTGGCAAGTTCCCTTAAATCAAGTGCCTGTTACAATGGAGAAGTAGTAAGTGGGGAGGAGGGTGAGAACAGGAGGAGGTGAAGTAAATAGTTCTCCGTAGCACAGATCTCACTTCTATAGGCAAGAGGGGAAGGGCAGAGACAGTTATAAAGGGTCTTTTATGCAAAGTGTTTCAAAGGGCTATGATGAAAATACAATATAAAATACACTCTTAGCATATTAGCCGACAGCTAAGCCTAGACAAATAAGAGCATTTCCAATTTGTTCTTAAAAGTCTCCAAGGAGCTGGGAGTTCTTACAGCTGCAGAGAGAGAAGGGAACAAAAAAAGGTGAGTTTGAATGCGGCCTGAAGAAAATATTCTTGTCCTTATTGAATCAAGTTGAACAGGGGCCACTAGTGGAAAGCAAATCCATGAAGATGGATGGTATATTATAAGCAGCAATATTATCTGAAAAGGAATTTAGATCTTGTTTGTGGAAATCTCTGAAAGCCAGGGATGAAGTCTATAAATGATCCTGGGGTATGAAAGGCAAGAAAGACAATTACATTAAATGCAGAGAATAAATACAACTGGGTTCCATAGAGGACCTTTTCACATCCCAGTGGCTCTGGAGTTAAATATCAGTGCTGGGTGTAACATGTGCTCCAACCCTAAAACAAAACACGTTATTTCAGTTTCTATAAGACAGGATTCTGCATTCTCATCTGAGGAATAACTAGAGAAAAATCTGCGTCTACATTTGTTCAAGTAGTTAGAAAATTTTAGTTTTTTTGCAGCTGTAGGACTGAAGATTTCAATTTTATCTTGACTGGGTCAGCCAGAGCCCACCCTCATCTCCTGGAAGCCACCTGCAGTTCTTTGACACTCTAGGTTCCCCAGTGTGGGGTCCAGCTTCTTTGACACCAATGAGAGAGAGAGAGAGAGAGAGAGAGAGAGAGAGAGAGAGAGAGAGAGAGAGAGAGAGGAGAGGAGGGAGCAACTCCAGGAAAACAGGTGCTACATCCTAATGTAATATAATCAGGCACCCATAATCTTGTACATCCCATTCCTTTGGTCATTTCTGTTGGTTGAAAGAAAGTCACATGGAAAATATTATGTGGACAACTTATATTTGTTATTAAATGAATGTATTTTCCAATTCATTAAATAATTCTGTGTGTTCTATCATTTATGTTGAATAAATTTTTACATCAATGACTATAAGCAACATTTTAAGATATCTAACTAGTTCTTTTCCTTATTTAACTATTGTTTCTTTTTCATTCATTTTGTTTAAAAATGTATTTTTATATGAGTGTTTTCCCTTCATTTATCTCTTTGAGCATCTTAGACATACTTATCTCAAAACCCTTGTAAGCATGTCCTAAAAAATGAGTTTCACTAAAGTGCATTCATAACCTAATAATTAATTTTGCTGTCTGTTTCCTAATGATAATCTCTTTTATGAAATTACCCAAAATACAGAGAGTTAAGACAATAAACATTTATTATCTCACAGTTTCTGTGGGTTAGGAATTCTGAAGCACTTTAGTTAGGTGACTCTTGTTTATGGTTTCCCATGAGCTGGTAGTCAAGTTGAGCTGGTAGTTGGTTGAGCTGGTAGTCAACCATATCTGTATTCATCTGATGGCTTGACTAGTGAAGTAGGATCCTTTCCCAAGATAGCTCGGATAACTAACTCATGTGGCACTTGGTGGAAAACCTCCACTCCTCAGCATGAGAACCTCTCCATAGGGCTGTTCGAAGATCTAAAATGGCAACTGGCTTCACCACAGTGAGTAATACAAGACAGCAAGATGGAAACCCTGTATTTTGTATGACCAAGCCTAGGACAACATATTCTCATTTCCACAATATTTTATTGGTGATAGAAGGGAGCCCTATTCAATATATGATGAAAGTAAGCAAGGAAGTATGTGCCAGGTGGCAGAGATTAGGGGGTCTTCCTTGGACAATGGCTACAACAACTGCCTACTGGTTTTAAAAGATCTGTAATATGGGGTCAAATGTTCTACTCAAAAGTGATATTGGAGACATCAACACAGTGGGTAGACGTGTCTAAATTTTTCAGGTTTTGTACAACTTCAGCTTTCTAGCTATGGCTAACAATCAAGAGATAGAAGCGATTTCTTTAAGAGCCTCTCAGAAACCATCCTACTCCAGCCTCTGATGTTTAGCAGGAAACTTTTCCAGAATCTCTACTCACTCAAGAATAAGGTCAGCTTCCACATTTTTCATGCTTATGGATGTAGATTCCATGAAATGTGTTCTTGTGTTTCACACAATCTTTTGTAATTCTGTTCTGATTCTGGTCCATGAAGACTTTTGCCTTGATCCCTAAATATGACTTTAACTAATAAATATGTAAATACATTTTTATGTAGCATTACCATGTATTTGCCGCAAATCAGTATATCAAAGTGCAAAGTTACTATTATAAATGGAAGTTTTCCTGATACAGTGAGGCAATTTTGTGCATGCTCTAACCTTATATAATATATTATTAAAATCAATTCACACATGGCTTTTGGAAGAAAGAGATAGCAGTGAGCTTCTGAAGTCATTGTTAGTGTGTCAGCAATGGTCTATGGGGAGTCACGAAGGTGTGCAGAAGAAAGTTTGGTTAAGTGATCTTGAAATAATTTAACATATGGTAGGAGGAGAGAATAAAATTTTCCATAAAGATTAGGTAAATATTTGGCTTCAGAAAAGGTAAAGGTAAGATGGTAGCTCTCCTGGAATATGGAAACCAATCACAAATTGGAATTTACTTATGGTTCTTTTATGATTTGACAATCTAGGTTGGGTATAAATATAGAATAAGGTGAAATACTAGATGACATGTCTTGATACTTCACTTGTTACTTCACTATTTTTTTGACAGGTGAATGATTATTGGAACTGTGTTCATTTATATAATGGAAATGAATTTATTTCATTTGGCTTCTTTCTGGTATTGTTTGGCATTTCTTCATTAGTGAATCTCTTCATATTAATTGCAGTTCCACTGCTTGACTTCATCTGACACTTGTGATGCATATGATATCTTATTTACTTATTTATAAACTGTCCCATTGTAACAAACCATGAAATCCATGTCCAAATGACTAATAATCATTCCGTCTTGGAAAAAAATGGATAACATTAGGAACATCAATACCGAAGCAGAAAATTATTTTGACTAGTGAGGTTGAGTATTTATTGAGAATTATCCTTCCATGCTGTTATCAGATATGTCTCTACAAGGTCAATTTCTTCATCCAGTATAATGAAAGTATAGAAAAATTTAAGTAAACATTGACTGCCAATTATAATTCTCCGTAAGAGTGAAGAGATTTTTTTATGTAAAACTTTAAAAATATTTAGTCTGCTGCTAAGAAATAGTATGCATATTCACAAATGAAATAAGAACATAACACTAGAACATGAAAGTTGAAATTTCAGAGATAACTGAGGAGCCAGAGATAGAATGTAAAATGGGTAGATTTCAAGAGAATACATGTTTAGATTGAATATGGTGTATAGATGATCATGTTTTCTGACTTTCATGTTGAAATAGATCACATTTTCAGAAAGTGGATGGTGTTGAAGTGAATTTGATTTTGCAATCCTCAAGAAACTAGAAAGTTAGGAAAAGGAATTCGAGGGAAAGAGCTATTTCAAAATCTCACAAGCAGAAATGGATCAAGTACTTCAGAATGAAAGAGCTCCATCCAGACAAAAATAATAGCTATCTGATAGGTACTGTGAAGGGTGCTTTGGTATAGAGGATGTCAGTAATTCTCAAAATGAAGGCAGGGATTTAAGTCCGTTTCCTAATTACCAATGAAGAATAAAATAGCATTACTTCCTGGATTCTTAACTCTATGCATGAACTGAATTTCAAAATGATAGTGGCCTTTAGGTTCCTTAGAAATTAGAATTCTTAAACATTCTAGTAAGTCATTGAAAGTAATTTCAAAGGAAAAAGAATTACAACCATGTTCAAAAAGAGAGAACAGAGAGACTCTTTACGAGAACAATTGACCCGAGTTGAGATGGAAGAATGACGTTACGAACGTGGTGTATTTTTTGGATTTCTCAAATTCTAACAACATCCAGATAATGAGTTTCTTGAGTCAAAGCAAAGCTTTCTACTATTAAAGAAACCCAGAGAGAGGAATCACTTAGCAAGCACCTTAAAATCTCTGCAGCCCATATAAATGTACACTTGAGTCAATTGATGCTAATGTTACTAAATTTGCAAAATTGGCAGAACTCATTCATTATGCAACATTAATCATTGATTTTGCTTGTTTATTTTTTGCTCCAGCACTGTGCTTGTACATTATAAAAAATAACAATACTGCAAAAATATTTGCATAATGTTTTATATCTATAAGCACATTCTGTCCTCACAGAAGTTTTGTAACTAGTTAAGGCAAGGATAATTATCTCCATTTTATAGAAGCCATACCATGCATCTCGAGATCACATTAATTTACCCAAAGCCATGTGTCAAGTTAGTGAAGAATGTTAAACTCAAACACGTTCACCTTAAACAGATTTTCTGTTCCCTTACGTAGTGCTCCTTCCATGAAATTCAACCTTCATAATGCAACACAAAATGTCTCTTCCTCTGCCAAGAGAACATTGGACCCTTTTTTTTCAGTGTTTGTCAACACCTTAGTCATGTTTCCTATACATCACTTATCATGAAATGCAAACAGAATGATAGGACTGAGGCAGATTTATATTAAATCAGCATCACACCAAATTAGAGGCCAGTGTTTCAGTGTTTCACACAGTTCTTTAGATCTGTTAAGACATTTTTAAAAAGACAACGAAAGCTGTTGAAACAGATAATAAGAACTAAATATTATATGAGAACTGAGTAGTGATTAAAAGTTCATAAATATAAACATAGGGATTAGTTAGGGGCAGCCATTTTTAATTTTCTATACCAGTTAAGGAATCTATCTGGGGCACTTTATTTAGCTCATTAACATATCTTAGGAAACCAAATGAATTATTTGTCAGAAAGAATTATCTGGAAAGAAATTACTGAGCTCAGTGTTGCATATCTTTGTGGATATTGCCACACCAAAATTAATTATAATTATTAATAGCAGTTTTCTCTGGGGATGCTGCTTCTGCCACCCAAATAAGTCATTCTGTGTACAGGCTGCTTAGGGTCTGTATTTTCCTTGACTGCTATTGCATATTTTAAGATGTCTGGATATAATGGTAACTCTGGATCAAATATTTTAGGAAAGTAAAAACACATTAGTGAGGCAGCTGCTGAAATATTGGAATCCCACAGAAACAGCTATATAAGTTAGCAGGATCAATAAGATACAACTCTCCTTTGCAAGAGTGTAGTATCTGGAAGTATTTCTCACCTAGAGATGTCTGCTGTTAATAATTCCATGAATGTTAATGGAAGCTTTCCATTTACATGACAAAGAAAATAGCCATATTTGATGTGGGGTTATTAAATGACCATCTATCATAGCTGGGCAAAACTGTCTGCATTTAGCTAGATGCTAGCTGAAATATTATATTTCATATAAATGAAATAAGTTATTTTTCTATGACCTTTTTCTTTTCTTTGCCAATAGCTCCTTATATTTGAGCAAATTACATATGTGTTATGCTGATACTTTGAATGAGTTTGTCAGAGAGCAGATCTTCTCCAAGTCAGTGATTTTCTCGGAGGTCTAGGGAAGATAAGAGATTTGTGTGAGGTCAGTTAGCCAGGGCACCTGGGGTTCTCTCCATTGCACAATTTCAGCAAGCTTTTTAGTCAGATCTTTGGAAGGTCAATGATATTTATTGCTGCATTACAGACCCCCGTATTTTTTTTAAAGTTGATTCAGTTCTAAGCAATCAAGAGAATTCTTCTGAAATAGGTGATTTTCTCTTTTGAACATTGTACTGTGCATTTTTGGAATTATGTCTGTCTCTATAGATGTTGCATCATAGTAATTCCATATGTACATCTTAGACCAGAGATTTTTTTTTTTTTACCAGTGAGGTTACTAACAAAACATTTCATGATAATTTTAGAAGTAATAATACCTACCATGTTTATAGTGTAAACTATGTTCCAATCATCGTGTTTGGAAAGTCCCTTACCAGATATGGAATGCAGTGTTTTTTGTTGTCTCTGAATTTTGGCTGGGACTTTTTAGCTGTGGACAAAGCCATAGACAGGTAGTAGACACATCTAGACTTTCCAAGATAGCAGAACTTGTTCAGACCTGAAGAGCTTCAGTTACTCACTGTCAATCTCTACAAGAGACATTAAGAAATTTGAAATTATACATAGAGAGTGAGGGAGGTAGGGAGTTTTGAACCAAGAAGAGAAGCCTGTGGTGTTTCCTCTTTCATATCCAGTCTTGGAGGATGAGTAAATGTCATTCCATCTGACCTCCAGTAGAAGAGGAGCATTCTGAGAAGTGCATTCCTCATTGGGTGCTAGCTGAATATTTATGGAGCTATGAAAATGAGGGCTCTCTTTCTGCTAAAGGCCAGAGCAAATGTGACAAGAACATTTATGGGAGTACTTGACTTAGGTCCCCTGGAGTATAGGGACACATGAGGCTATAGAGATGAATGTCTTGCTTTCCACCTTTATAAGTTTGGATGCAAGCAGGCACCAGGAGCATTCTACAATGGCCAGAAAGCAGAATCTGTGGGAAAGGGAGTGTTTCACAAGAGACACCCTGAGCTGTGTGGTGACTTTGAAAACCCAGAATATAGCCTAGACTTGGAGGCCTTCTGTAATGGAAGTATAATGCTACAAAAAAAAAAAAAATGATAGTTACATCATGATGTGGAATCTGAGCTCCTTTTCTCTTAAGATAATTCCCTCCACTGACCTTTTTCTCTAAAGATACTCAAAGATGGAAAAACAGCGAGAGACTACATCACAACCACTCTACAGGTGCATTTCACCAATAAGAAGGGTTATGCCTCAGTTGTAACAAAAAGATAATTAATTATATGTGAAATTGAAGCACTGATAATAACCTAGGCCAAAATTCTAAATCCTGAAAGTGAATCATAACCTCTCTCTCTTTCTTTTTCTCTTTCCCTCCCTTCTTTCTTCCTTCTCTTTATTTTTTGGTGATCAAAATTAAAAGAGCCAAGATATCAGCCCAAGTAATATGCCAGGGATATGAGAGGGAAAATTGATATATTAATAGTATGGTCAAGCAGCCTAATGGGGGAATGATAAAATTCTTTCCTATTTGCACCTTCATCAAATTTAACTTGTTACATTCATTGCATGTGTATCAGTTAATCTCGACAACAACCCTATGCAATAATATTGTCAACCTTTCCTTTACAGATGAAGATTCTGGAGGATTCAGAGTCATGAGGAACTAGGATTAAACCAGCTATGTCTAGACTTAACACTTTAGTAGCTAGACTTTAGCACTGCTCAGCAGAACTTTCTGCAGTGATAGGAATATTCTTTTATGTGAATTGTCCAATATTGCATCCTCTAATTATGTGTTACTATTGAGTACTTGAAATGTGGTTGTTATGACTGAAGAAGGTATTTTTTAATTGTATTTATTTAAAAATTAATTTGGATGTAAGTAGTGACATGTGGCTAATGGCTGCTATCTTGGACAGCAGTGTTCCAGATTGCTCCATCTGTCTAGTAGTCTTATTTCTGTAGATCATGGATATATGTGACAATTTCTCTAGCTCTTAGTGAGGCTTCACATTTGTCAGGCATTTGAGAGTGTAATGACACGCACATATCCACACAGGCACATATATTACACACACATTAAGATTCTGTTTAGAATCTGAGTGTGAAATTGCTGAAGCTAACACTCTCTGTGCCTGTGTGAGAGAAGAGGTAAGTATGGGCCTTCAAAGAAGGGACAGAGGCCATAGGACCTTGGGTTCCTCACCTCTGATGAAACCTGACCAACTTTGCTTTTTTATGTACTGGACTGTATAAAAGCTTTAATTTGAATTGCATGAGTGTATACATAAATAGAAATACAGATACGTAAACAGACAAGTGAAGCCTATTTTAAAATGCAATGTGAATCTTGAGCTTAGATTTTATATCTGCTCTTTTTAAAATTGCTAACAGTGTAACTGTAGACAATTTAGTCAACCTAAGTCTCCAATTTCTCATCTGCAAACTGGGGAGGATACGAGATCTGCTTCCCTCAGAATCTTTCCTGAGTTTTTGTTGATCATAAATGAGGTGCTGCATGAGAAAGGAATGTACGAGCTGTGAAGTGCTACACAAGTGTGGATTATTATTCATTTGTTGCCACAGCAACTGAAGGGCATCTCTGTGACAACAGAACGGCTAACTGAAAAGCAATGATTAAAAAAGAAGTATTTTCAGAGCTGAAGTATATGATACTTTAATAGCCGCAGAACCCTAATCCTGATATTTCTCGTCTTTCTTTTTTGCCAATCACGAAAGTATTATATGCATTATATCAATGATTTGAAAAATAAAGAGAACTAAATAACTATCACCATTTTGATGTTTTCTTTCAATATTTTCTCTTTGTGAATATATCTATCTTCATATAGATAGATGGATATAACATAAAATTTTGTTTTTCTTAATTGAGAGCATACTGAATATATTCTTTTTATCATTTGGTATTGTCAGAAAGAATACATCATGATCGTTTATGTAAATTATTAAATATTTTTCTAAGGTACAATTTTAATAATTGCATAATATAGTATCACATGGCTGTACCATAATTTCCTTATAAACTGTTAGATATTTTAGGTTTTTCTTTATCTCTATTTTCCTCTCTTTTTTTTTCTGGTTATTGAAAGAATGCTAGAACAAACATCCTTGGCTTGTACAAATGCATAGACAAGAGCTCTCTCAAGGAGTGGTATTTGAGCTGAGGCTGAATGACTAAAAGGAGCCAGACATTAGGACAAAGCACTCCAGGCAGAAGGACCAGCAAGTACAAGGCCTTTGTGAAAATTGTGTTTAACTGATAAGGCAAAGTGTTATCTCCCAGGGAGGATTCACAGCTGACCCCTTATTCTGACTATGCACTCGATTCAATGAAGTTATTTCCTTGTTCCATTCCCAACCATGGCATTTGAGGTGGACTTTGTACCGTATAGATCCTTTACATTGCACATATAGATACATGCTGAAGCCAATTTCTTTATACATCTCACACCCCCATTAGCTCTTTAAATATTTGCCATATATTGTCTTATTAGGAAATATGCATTCAATGAATGCTGAGGGGTGTAAATGCTTGCAGTTTAGTCTACTATTTTATAAAGTAATAGCTACGAAAACAGATCCCTACAGAGCCTATTCAAAGAAGAAACTATTTTATATGCTAATAACTAGTTTATAATTTATGTGTAGAAATTATGAGAAAGAGCAAAAGAGAAACTACACAGAATTCCAGATCAATTAAATTCTCTAAATGTAAATTTCTGGTATGCCATCGCCATACATGCAGAGTAACAAACAAACAAAAATGTTTGAAAGAGGAACTATAAAACGGTATCTTAGTTATGGAAAAAATAGTGAATCTCATATAATTTATTTTTGTTTTTCTATATTGATAGTAATTCCTGGTTTTCATACTTATAGTTATGTGTAACATATGATGTATTTATTTCAAGAATAATGCAACTAGTATACATATTATCATGTGTCATAACTTATTTTCCAAGAATATTTTTCCCCCTTTTGTCTACAGGATGCATTGCAAGCTTAGAAATGATGATGGGATATTGTACTTTGATGGCTGGCAGGAGATGCACACTTAGTTTATAGACATAGACGTCTATACTCTCAACGTCTCCATCTCCTAGCTTAGTATTTATTCCAGTGCTCTGTTTCCTCACTATCCTAGAAAAAAAGGTTCTGAATATACAACAAATACATTATTTGTACTAAAGTCCAAATTAAAAGCTATTTTAATACACCAAATTCATTTTTAAACCAACTGCTAGGGAAAATAATACTTAACATGTTTGTTTCTGATTAATGCAGATAAAAATGTCATTGAACCATTTGAGGGCAGGGATAAAGATCACATCCTCCTCAAGGACTCCATTGCACATAAATAGTGACTTCAGAAAATCAAGAGTTAGTGCTTGCTACGGTCTGAATTTTGTTCCTCTCAAATTCATATGTTGGAGTGTTAACCCCTAATATGATGGTATTTAGAGATGGGGTCTTTCGGAAGTAATTAGGATTAGATGAATTTATGAAGGTGGGTCTTCATGATGGGGTTACTACCCTGAGAAGAACAGACGCAGCGCTCTCTCTTTCTCTTTCTGTCTCTCTGGCTGCAGAAGCACAAGAAGAGGTCATGAGAGCACACAGTAAGATGGTGGCCACCTGCAGCCCAAGGGTAAAGCTCTCACTAGAAACTGACCATGCTAGAACCCTAATTTTGGACTTGCAGGTTCCAGAACCGTGAGAAAACAAATTTCTGTTGTCCAAGCCACCCAATCTGTGATGTATTATTATGACAGTCTGAGTTAATTAATACAGTACTCTATTGAACAGAAATGAAAGGTATACACTGAGAAGCGTGTTTTTGTTATGGATATCTCTCTAAGAGGGTTGCTCCACAGTGGACTGGAGAATTCAATGAAACCTGGGCCGTTCCACATAGAAATGCATATCCACTTTGCATCGTAAAAAAAATATTATTGTCATTGTTTTGATTGTGTACCTTGTGGTTAAAATAAGTGCTATTCTGGGAAAGTTAGCGATCCTGTCTCTGGGCCACTCTGACTTGAAGAGAGCTGGGCTAAGTTGAACACTATCTCTGTTAATTCCCTTTTGCTTTAAGACTGAGTCTGGCTGACAGATTAGGCAATGGGGCATTCCTCTTCTCAATTCCCCCATAGATCTATGTGGAGATATGAAAATGTTCTCACTCTCCCCTGCCCCTGCAGCAGTCAGAGAAGATGATCTCTTTTGTGACTTGTCCGGTGGTCCCCAACATTTTTGGCACCAGGAAGAGGTTTCATGGAAGACAAGTTTTCTGGGAAGGGATGGGGTGGGATGCTTTGGTTTGGGGCACTGTGGTAAGAGTTCAGGTAGTGATGTGCGCCCATTTCCTAACAGGCCACAGACCGGTACTGGGCCATGGCCTGGAGGTTAAGGACTGCAGTGCACTGTCAGAGGCGAGTAGTAGTCCATTGACAGTGAGCCTCAAAGGAAAAGAGAATATTGAAATGTACATACAAAGTTGAAAGTCTCCATTAGAAAGAATACCAGCAAAGAACTTGGACCCATTGCGTGCTAGTGTGTTGTGGAAAGCAGAACTTGTAAGTGATGATCTTGGTTATTTACATGAGAAGATTTCTAAGTTTTGTTGAAGGCATGACCTGGTTCTCTTTGCTGATTTTAGTAAAATGCGAGAGGAGAGAGCTGAGCCAAGGAAGAAAATGTTAAGCAAAGAGAAACCAGCACCTGATGATTTGGAAGACTCTCAGCCTACCCAGATTGTGTGCTTTGGAAAAATGTTCAAGCATATGGCTGGAAAACTGTTTGCTTAAAGGGATTAGGTGTGTGTCTCATGGATCCAATCAACTATCTCAGCAACAGGCAAGAACAGAGATGCATTTATTTATGAAAGATGGAAGACATGTGAAAGATCCTCTCATCTGATAACTTTGACTGTGAATTGTATGTGAGGCCAACAAGGATTTTGAGAATTTTATACCAGCAAAATCATTGCCAGCCTGGATTGAAAGGAGAGAGATAGGTTGGAATGAAGAGAATGAAGAACAAAGAACTTTGCAGGAAGTACCACCGATGCTGAGGCCACCAGGGCTGTCACTAACCACAAGGCACAGTCCCAAGGGGCAGGGCATCTCCTCCTGGATACTGAAGAGGAGAGACACCTCCTAGGTTCTAAAAAGAGAGCCCACCCCTTGGTTTCAGAGGATGGAGCTGTTTCCCACATTATCCCCACAGTGGACTTGAAGGAAAGAGTATCAAGCCAAAAAAATTTTCAAGCTTTAAAATCTAATGGAATTTTCCCTGCCAGGTTTCAAATTTGCTCGGGATCTGCAATCTCTCTTTTAACTTTTTGATTTCTCCCTTTTGTAATGGGAATGTGGGGATGTCTGTTTTCTGCCTGTCCCACCATTGTGTTTTGGAAGCACATAACTTGTCTAGTTTCACATGTTCACAGATAAAAATAAATGTTACCCTAGGATGAATCATATCTTGAGATGTCCTCCCCAACTGAATTAGATGGTATTTGGAAGAAATTTTGAACTTTGAGTTGATGCTGGAATGAGTTAAGACTTCTGAGGATTTTAGAATGGAGTTCATGTAGTTTGTATGTGAGAAGGCCATAAATTCTGAAGGAGTCAGAGGTGAGACCATTATGGGTTAAGTTATTTCCCTCCCAAAATTTATATGTTCAAGTTCTAACCCCCAGTACCTCAGAATGTGACTATATTTGGAGACAGGATCTTTACAGAGGTAATCAAGTTAAAATTACTTCATTCACATTGGGCCTGATCCGATATGGCTAATGGACACAGAGCCAGACATGCATAGAGAGATGATATGAAGAGACAAGGGGAGAAGACAGCCACCTAAGAGCCAAGTAGAGAGGCCTGGAGGCGAACCTTTCTTTATAATCCTCAGAAAGAACCAACCCAGCCAACGACATCTTGATTTTAGACGTCCAAACTCCAGAACTGTTAGCAATAAATTTTTGTTGTTTAAGCCATGCAGTGTGTGGTACTTTATTATGGCAGCCTTAGTAAACTCATGTAAGATATAATAAAGATTCCTTAGTTCTTCCACAACATATGATTAAGCTTAGAAAGTAGCCTCAGTGTTATCAATTCAGTAAATAATTAAATGCCTAATCTGTTCAGTGTTCTGTACCAACAGTGAAAGGCAGTAATAACAATAAAAAATTGAGTTCATGCTTATGGGTTATATTTTGGAATAATCATATTTTTAGATGTCTGAAAATGTGAGTCAGCTAGTAATAAGTGAATTTCTTGGACTAAATATGTCATACATTTAAATTGGAATTTCTATTGAGGTATATTGTTTCTTTATGTGACCTGACAGACACCTTTAACAATACTCATAGCACCACTGCTAGAAAATGTAAAGTTATTGTCAACAGAGTGTCAATAAAAGCAACTGACATTCTCATAGTGAGTTTAACATATTGTTGCCTGCTTCATAATTGTATGCAGATCTGGATCAATTTTTCAGTATATATATATATATAGTACTTATTTATTTTATATTTTTAGATATGTACATAATATATACCAATTACTGTGATGAGTTGTACTGTCACTGAACAAAGATACCGAATGATAATCTATGATCCCTTTGTTTTTAAGAATTTTTATAGATTTTCCTAAATATCACTTAATTGCAGTAGGTTTAATATTTAAACTCCAATTTTTTAAGCTATTATTTGTACATTTTCTTCTATTTTGTGTTGATACAGGTTTTACATGTACTTTACTAAGTATTCTTTGATTTTATCCACAGAGCTAGATAATTGCCATTACAATGTAACGCTGTCATTTTTTAAAATAAATATTATATTTGAAGACAATACATCTGGCTAATCTATTAAACTATATCATATTGTGAATCATGGGACAATTTGTTGATAAATTCTATTAGTAATGATGGAAATAATTCATGTGCACAATCCGTGAATCAGTGTAAAACTATAGGCTCTGTATTTATTGATCATTAAATTTAATAATAGAAGTAGTTTAGAAAGAAATAATGGTGATGATGAAGCTTCATAGGTTTATGAAAAGTTTAGTTGTAGAAATAGTGTAAGGAATAAAAATTGTTAGTGTGGCACCTAGACCAATCATGCATAATGGATTTTATGTATTGAGGTGTCTTGACCATATATGATTGCTAGTCATATTGGACTTTAGCACCATGGAGAAAGCCTACAAGCTAAGAATAGAAAAGGATGAGCTAGGAAACAACCTGGACCCTTGGTTGCTCACTTTATAAGGATGACAGTGGTCGCAAGTATGGAAAATGGAGAATCCATGTACATAGGATTAATGTATATTTTCTAGACCACTGTTTTACCAGGTGGTTTGATCTGGTGTGTGGAGTGTAGAAAGCTCTTGATAAGTTCCACATGATCCAGATTCTTAGGACAGGGTCCCACAGTAGGGTGAAGATATGGGGAACTAAGTTTGACTTTTATGGGAAATAATGATTTGTAAAAACAAATTCTTGTGTTAGTGTTACCCACATGGTTTGGGATTCAACACTGAGATTATGTTTCATGTACAATATTATATTTATGACTATATCCCCTTATTGATAGTGAGTCCATTCCCAGCTAGTAAAGTCTCCAAAGAAAATTATACTTTTAATAACCACAGGAATCTTAAATTACTAAAAGTAACTAGTGAGTTCTATTGCCTCTGAACAGAGCTACCTAGTGATAATGTGTTACCTTTGCTATAAAATGTTCTACTTACACCGTCTCCTTAGTTGATATGCTAGAGATATATTGTTCAATCAATCATTCACTCACCCACTCATTCATTTAACACTTATTTGCCATATGCACAGAAGTCATCACCATCAGGGATAGAATTATGAACAAAATAAGGTAGCACTAATGTCTAATGTAAGATTTGCTGAGTGTGTTCTGAGGGAGTGAGTGAATACACATTTCTGAAAGGAGGATAACTTCATTTTGCAGGTCTACTTCTGTTGTTACTTTGGAAATATCACTGCTTCTCATATTGGGGTCAGGTGAGTTATGGGAGAGTTATAGGACTAAACTGAGAGGGGATTTAACAGTGTTTCAGTGAGTGGGAGGAACTCGGGACATACATGACTCTCTACAATAAAAAACAAAGCTCCTTTCAGGTGCGCTTGGTAATAAGCGATAGCTCCATTACCTATTCCTTGGTGTCAAAATGCCTTACAAGGACCTGAGAGAAGCCAAGACTACTAGGGAAAGTCTGGTAAGGAAATCTTTATCTCCCTTCTTTTACTTTTAGGGTAGCCATATAGTAAATAAAAGCATAGGATACTCACTTAAATTTGAATTTTAGATAAATAATGAATGAATGAATGAAAGTGCTATGGACAATTCAACCTCCCCCTTATAGCGCATTACTGCTATATAGACCACAGACTCCTTAGGCAACACCCAGAATAGTGCCTTTAAATTGCCATCAGTAGTAATATTAAAGCTAGTAGTCATTCTCAACCCAGGCACTGGGCACATCCTCTAGGAGAGTTTTACTTAGAACGTGAGGAATAGGAAGTCATGTTTTCAAAAAATATCTTTCTCCATGTCATTTATATATAGGGTCCCAGGAGGGATCACATCCAGCATCCATACTCACCTGTTCTAAAGAGAATCACTGTCCTGTGGTAAACACAGAAGTGTGTACTTTCTTTTTCTTTTTTTTTTTTTAAGTGACTTTATCCGAAAGCTAAATTTATTTTTTTTCAGAATATTATGGGTGTACAAACATTTTGGTTACATGAAGTACTTTTGTACAGTTTAAGTCAAAGTTATAAGTGTGTCCATCACCCATATAGAAAGCATTGTATCCATTAGATATGAATTTACCCATTCCCTCCACTTCCTTCCACCTGCTTGATTTCCATTGAATGTTACTACCATATGTACATATGAGTGTTGATCATTTAGTCACAATTTAATAGTGAGCACATATGGTGTTTATTTTTTCCATTCTTGTGATATTTCACTTGGGAAGATTGTCTCATATTCCACCAAATTGTTATAAAAGGTGTTAGTTCACCACTTTTTATGGCTGAGTAGTACTCCATGGTATACATACATCACATTTTATTAATCCACTCCTGTATTGATGGGACGTGGGTTATTTCCACATCTTTCTGATTGTGATTTGTGCTGCTATAAACATTCGAGTGCAAGTGTTTTTCTTTTTTTTTTTTTAAGTCTTTTTTTCCTGTGGGTAAATATCCAGTAGTGGGATTGCTGGATCAAATGGTGGGTCGACCTCTAGTTCTTTCAGGCATCTCCATACTACTTTCCATAGAGGTGGAACTAGTTTGCAA
This sequence comes from Lepilemur ruficaudatus, assembly GCA_963574885.1. Lineage (NCBI taxonomy): Eukaryota > Metazoa > Chordata > Mammalia > Primates > Lepilemuridae > Lepilemur > Lepilemur ruficaudatus. The sequence goes on along the minus strand of CAUYRT010087516.1, from coordinate 510 downwards.
TCCCAACAACAGTGTATAAGTGTTCCTTTCCCTCTGCATCCATGCCAGAATCTGTTGTTTTGGGACCTTTTTTTAATTCAGAATATTACGGGGGTCCACACATTTTGGTTACATAATTTGCTTTTGTACAGTTTCAGTCAAAATTACAAGTGTGCCCTTCACCCAGATAGTGTGCATTGTACCTGTTAGGTGTGAATTTACCCATCTCCACCTTCCCCTCCCACCTACTTTTTGATAAAAGCTATTCTCACTGGAGTTAGGTGATATTCCATTGAAGTTTCAATTTGTATTTTCCTGATAATTAGAGATGTTGAGCATTTTTTTTTCCTTAAAAAATTTTGTTTTTATTTTTATTTTTTATTTTTTTATTTTTTTATTGGGGGAAAACTACAAAGCATTTACAGTACAATGTTTACAGTCACAATTTGTAGTGAGCTGATTTCCCAAAATATATTACCACTCAAGTTGACTTATCTTGTGACATTCAAAAACCTACTCTGTCAAAGTAGT